>BDUI01000130.1:177704-205811 GCA_002335545.1 Apodemus speciosus
CTAGGCAAGCGCTCTACCACTGAGCTAAATCCCCAACCCCACGGAGCATGTTTATATACACAAGTTTGCTGACAAGAAAATTAAGACAGCAATTCCTCTTACAACAATAACACAAAGGAATAAACGTAATGAAGAAACCAGATGATTTCTGCAGTAAAAATGACAAAACACCAGTGAGATTGGAAGACACAACAAAGTATAGACATGGCCACGTTCACGAATTAAAAGGACTGAAAAGGTCAAGACATAGAAGCTATCCAGAACAACTACAGATTCAGAATAATCTCCATCTAAACACCAACAGCATTTCACAAGGACAAGAGAGACAAATTCACAACCCTAAAACTCTCAGGAGAGCACAAAAGACCCAGAATAGCTAAAATGATCTACCTTAAGAGAAGGAAACTGAGGTGTTTTAATACCTCATCACTCCACACATACTACAAAACTATAAAATCCCAAGAGCATTAAATACACACACACACACACACACACACACACACACACACACACACACACACACACACCAGGGCAGAACAGAAAACCCCAGGATAAATCACCCACTTAAGCCACCTGATTATTAACAAAGGTGCCAAAACATTCACTGTAGAAAAACAAATGAACAAAGTCTCAATAAATGGTGCTATAAAATGATTACCCATTCACACCAGGTCCTCCTCTCTCACCATGTACAAAATTTCCTCAAAATAAACCAAAGGCCCAAAGGTAAGACCTGAAAATAGGAATCTACTAGAAGAAAGCACAGGGAAATTATTTAAAACTTATGCATGAACAGGACTTTCTCTCTGGATTCTGTAAGAACTGAAAGCACTGCTAGGTGTGGGTCCTGCCTAGAATCCTAGTACTCAAGGGGCTGAGACAGAATATACACGTAAAAAGACAACCCAAAGCTTAGCTAGCAAAGGTACATTAAATCAAGCGTCTCCTGAGTAACAGAGGAAAGAAGACTGCAGACTACAGCATGCATGTCAAGAGAGGCCATTTCTAGCACTGGGTGGTATTGCCCCCAGCACTCTGGAGGCAGCTGTGGGGATAACAACTTTGAGTCTAGCTTGGACTACAAACTGAAACTTTGTTGCACAAAATTCAAAAGCTGAAGTTCTAGAAATGTCTAAGAAATATTTAGCATCACTACAATGAAATGCAAATAAAACCATCATACTTCTTCATTCAGATCAGAATGGTTATAATAATGATAATAATAACAACAACAACAAGCCCACAGAAATGAACCCGATGCTGGGCACTGGCCACGGCTGCAGCACACTCCGAGCTAGTGCTCTAGCACTGAGCTCCATTCCCAACCAGAGAGAGACTATTATACACTGTTGACAGCAATGCCATTATGGAAAACAGCACATGAGCTGCTCAATAAGCCAAAATTAGAAATACCTTATGATCCAACTATTCATCTACTGGGTGTACCTCAAATGAAATAAAATAATTAATCAGAGTTCAGCTGGACCTGGTGACAGGTCTATGACCCGAACACTCAGAAGGCACAAGCAGGAGGGCTGAGGATTTGAGCTTAGCCAGAGCTACACAGTGAGCTCATGCTAGCCTAAGACAGCAAGACTGGGTCTGAACGCCCTCAGATGTTCTCCTCCAAAAGAAACAACAAAAATGTAGAAAAAAAAGAGATACTTCCTCTTATTTAGCACTACTCTGAATAGCCACAATGTTAAATCAACTGAAGTATTTAAACAGATGAATAAAAAACATGGTATAGAGAAATAATGGAATATTATTCATCCAGAAAACAAAACAAAACCCTGAAATCCTGTCATTTACGGCAACATGGATAGAACTAGAGGTCAGACATTAGATTAGCACAATCACAGAAGGAAAACCATCACATGTGGATGTTCAGTCGCATGTGGATACTATAATAAAAGTTACTTTAATACAAGAAAATAAAATAGTGGCTCTTACAAGTTAGGGAGGGTAGAAAGCAGGACAGAAAAAGGAATGAGAAGATAGTTACCACAATACAAGTATATATCAAGAATGTTGTACATTCAGAAAGGCAACTAAGATTCACCATTTATACATTATAAAGAGCTCGCAGAAGAATCTCAACTGTGTTAGTTAACACAAAGAAGTAACAAGGGTTTAAGTAGAAGAAAATGGTAGCTACCCTGACTTGACCGTTATACATTCTACAGATGCTCCAAATTATCAAAATACCCTCTATATAAATATCAACAATTACTATCTGTTACTTTTAAATATGAAGGGGAATCTACAATATATAACATATAAACTACAAAGCAGTTAGGAAAAAAAGACAATTAATAGAAAATAGGCAAAAGTTGTGAATGAGTATCTCACAAACAAGATAATGCATTCTATAAATAGGAAATAAGATGTTCTACTTGCTAATGAGTAAGAAATATGCTACTAGTGAGGGACTTAACAGCCTGAGGGTAATGAGGACTGGGACAATCACTTTGCAAAATCACTTAGAAACAGTCTGTGAAGCTGAGCACTTACCAACCTAACTGGCTCAGGGAGTCAATCCTGGAATATGTACTAGCATTACACTGTCTGCCATGAGCAACAGACAGTCTAGAAGTTCATGGTGAGGTGGACAAATCATCACATATTCACAAGATATTTACAGGCACTGAGATTGAACAAGCTAAGGTTACAGAATGTGCATAAACTAGAAAGATAAAGTGCATTTGTAAATAAATCATTCTTAATAAGCATAACGAAGTCACATATTCTATAAATATGCTTTAATGTTAGAAAATAATACACACAGTAGTCAGTTTAGTAGCTAACTCTTGTTAGAAGAGAAAAAAGGCTCAAGTAGATCCAGTACTGTCATGCTCTAGGCTTCAAGGTTATTTCACATAAGTTTGTGGTACTGTTTTTAACAACTTAAATTGTTCTTTTGTAAGCATCAAATATATTCTTTGTTTTGTTTTGAGATAAGGTCTCGCTATGTAGACCAGGCTAGCCTCAAACTCATAGAAATCCACCTACCTCTGCTTCCCAGAGACTGACTGCCATACCTTTTTTTTTTTAATTAATATGATTACTTTATCTGCACATACAACCTGTATGCCAGAAGAGGGCACCAGATCCCATTACAGATGGTTGTGAGTCACCATGTGGTTGCTGGGAATTGAACTCAGGACCTCTGGAAGAGCAGCTTAACTGCTGAGCTATCTCTCAATCCCCACAAATATATTTATTAAAGGTAAAGAAAAAGTAACTTTATATTAAAATACCAAATATGAAGCTCATACCTTCGACTATGCTGGATTTGGCAAGAAATCCTGAAGATGTTTTCAGAGCACCATTGAACACCACAAAACTTGCGCCTGTCACTGATAACAAATAATAAGTTATACTTTAATCTGTTCATCCTCTGCTGTACTTATTACTCAAAATGTGGAGTTTCTGCATTTCAAATATTTGATAAATGTTATTCTCATAACACATTAAAATACAATAAAACTTAAAACAAAATTACAATATTGGATAAAATAGTGTTTCAAATGATGGACTACTGTAGTATTTAAAATGTTTGCGCTTTTGTTAATGAGAGTGTCATGAATCAAATTCACTTCAGGTGAAGAACATACATTTATAAATCTCTGTGAGAAGAGTGGTTAAAGTACTTTCCTGTGTAAGCATCAAGACCAGAGTTAAGATCCCTGGAACCCATGTAAATCCTGCTTGGGTGTGCTGGCCGGCCTGAGCTCTAGCCTTTGAAGGCAGAGATAGACTCCTTGGACCAAGACAACTACCAAGACTAGCCATACCAACACACTCTGAGTTTCTGAGACCCTCTGTGGTGGTTTGAATAGGAATGGCTCCCAAACTCGTGTGTGTGTGTGTGTGTGTGTGTGTGCCTGCCTGCTTGGCCCATAGGGCRTATTAGGAGGGGTGGGGTTGGARTAAATCCGGTYTTGTTGAAAGAAAAGCATCTTTGAGTTCTTCTATGTTCAAGCTAGGCCTAGTGCGGCAGTCTCCTGCTACTGCCTACAGATCATGTAGAACTCTCAGCTCCTTCTCTAGCACCATGTCTGCCTGCATGCCACCGCGTTTCCTGTCGTGATGATAATGGACTAAACCTCTGAAACTGTAAGCCAGCTCCAATTAAATATTTTGTAAGAGTTGTAGGGCTCGGGGGGGGGGGGGCTGAAGAGATGTCTTAGTGGTGAAGAGCACTGACTGCTCTTCCAGAGGTCCTGAGTTAAATTCCCAGCAACCACACAATCACATGGTGGCTCACAACCATCTGTAATGGGATCCAATGCCCTATTCTGGCATGTCTAAAAGAGCAACGGTGTACTCATATACATAAAATAAATAAATCTTAAAAAAAAAAAAAAGAGCGATAGGGGTCATGATGTCTCTTCACAGCAATAAATCCCAACTACAACATCCTGCCTCCCAAGAGGTCTCCACACGTACACCTGTAAAAAGAGAATCTTGGGCATCGTATGGGTCCATTACCTGTCAATTAAAAAGCAATGCTTAGGCAGGAAATAGGAGGTGGGACATCCGGGAGGCAGAAAGAGTTCTGGGACAGAGCCAGGTACAAGACTCTCCTGAGAAGAGGTGAGCGGACAAGCACACAGGCCCTGAGCGCAGGCGACCGCCATGTGGCAGAGTGTAGTTTAAAATAAATGGGATGTTTTATATTATATCTAGTCAGACAAGAGTCCAGCTACATGGTCAACGCATTTGAGTCTGAGTCTTACTTCTGGGAACATGGAGCTGGGAGAAAGAACCAGCCCTAACTTCTACACACAGCTTCACACATTGTGTACCTACAGACATGCAAAGACATGCAAAAACATTCTTGCATACACAAATAAACACCTCCCACGAATGAAAAATAGAAAAACAAGTCTAACTTTTGACAGTAATTTCACCCCTAGAAACATAACATGCATGCATACAGGTTATTAATGACAGCATTTTTGTAAGTAGCTAAGGGATGGTAACCAACTGTGACAGTGAGAGAGTTAAACGATAGATAATTGCCAAATGGAAGGCTACAGAGTGAAAGTTCTTTACTAACAGAATAACCTGAGAGGTGCTAAAAACAACAAAGCAAGGCGCACGAAGTAGCGAGTATTACAAGTTATCTACAGGGCGCACCTTGGGCTATGTGCACATGAGCCCTGCCGGGATGTGCACATTAGAGTCTCCAGAGACACACGAAACGCTGAGCCGCTTTGTTGCCCTTTAACAGGCTGCCTAAGTGGTTAAGGGGATTCTTTTTTTTTTTTTCACCACAGCATAAATACAAATTGCCTTAATCTTACCACAATGTAAATATGACCTATTAAAAAACAATAAAAATACTTAAAACTTCGTAAATTTACAGACTGTGAAGATGGTGTAGTCAGTGCTTTTTGTACAGGAATGAAAATATGAGTTCAGAATCCCAGTGCTCATGTAAAAGATTAAAAGTGGTGGTCACAATTATAATCCAGCTGACGTAGAAGCAGGAGGATGCCGGCTTCACTAGTTCAGAAGCCTGGGTGAACTGGTAGGTAAGACCCTGGCTAAACACCAAGGTGGCAAGAGAGCTGAAAGCATCCTATGTAACTCTGATCTCCACAGGGCACATGCACACATGCACAACACAAACACACACACAGAGCTCTTAAATTTTAATCACAAAAATGTCAGTTAATGGTAAGAGGCAAAGTATAAAAGTGTAAAATCGAGTCTAAAACTATCTATGCAGCCTATATGTTAATAAACAAGAAAATGCATTAAAATATCAATAGTGGTCTTATTTTGCAAAGGTGTGTGTGTGTGTGTGTGTGTGTGTGTGTTTTGCAGGTAGCCTGAGTCTAGAAGAGGGCAACTGAAGTCAGGCCTCTGACTCTTAAGTACTGAGCCATCTCTCCAGCACTCACTTCTTTTGACTGCTTTTCAAAATGTATTACAGATGGTATACAACATTACCTTTATAGCTGGAAGACGACATTATTAACAGTGAGAACATCAGGCCATTTTAATGTTATCCTGTAATGATGTGTTACTATTATGGACTGTCTAGCTTTCACTCAACTTCTAATCTGTCAGGCTGTTCACCACAAGTCTGGGGATGGCAGCAGCCAGACCAGAGGCTAACGTCCAAGAGGCTGCTCACGCCACAATCGCCATCATTTCTCCATCCCAGACTCTGGGCCTTATAAGTGATTCTTCACCCTTGTCTACCCTGTGACCTCCCAAGCAAAAGGAGCTGAGCAAAAACTGAACAAATGTGCAAACATCTCACTCCAGAGAGAAACTACTGAAAGGAAGATTCTCACACTTCCAAATCTTTACATCGAATGTAGTCAGAAATAAGAATACAAAAGAGGAGCAATTTTCAATCTATTGTTTACGCAAGCTGCACTGTTGAGCACACTGTCCATCATTGACTCAGCAAACAGGTGATGGGGTCTGTCCCTCTGAGGGCCTCAGGTGACGGGGTCTGTCCCTCTGAGGGCCTCAGGTGACGGGGTCTGTCCCTCTGAGGGCCTCAGGTGACGGGGTCTGTCCCTCTGAGGGTCTCAGGTGACGGGGTCTGTCCCTCTGAGGGCCTCAGGTGACGGGGTCTGTCCCTCTGAGGGTCTCAGGTGAGGGGTCTGTCCCTCTGAGGGTCTCAGGTGATGGGGTCTGTCCCTCTGAGGGCCTCAGGTGATGGGGTCTGTCCCTCTGAGGGCCTCAGGGGACGGGGTCTGTCTCTCTGAGGGCCTCAGGCGATGAGGTCTGTCCCTCTGAGGGCCTCCTGTGAGGACGTTGTAAGTTACCTTTCCTTGGCTGGCCAGTGGCACTGTTGGCCTGAGTCTGATAAACGCCGTCGTTCTGTACACAGACCAGATGAGAGTCTGCTTCTGTACTAAAACTAGCTCCAATACTGATGACGTGCTCGTTAGAAGAATTTATTACCTTCATTACCTGAAGGGGGTAAACACATTTGTTAAGAAACATTTATGTCTAGCCTAGAAGTATTATTATTGATTAACTTCATAGTTACCAAATTTTAGTCTGAACAACTCCTTGGGAATTTAATAAAGATAGACAGACAGACAGACAGACAGACAGACAGACAGGCAGGCAGGTAGGCAGGCAGGCAGGCAGGTCCTCAATTAATAGATTAAACAATTTAAAAAAGGATGAAAAACTGGGTCAAGCAAACTCTCTATTAACAAATTTTAAAAATATAAAAAAAACACGTTGTTATGAATTAGATATCCTGATTTAAAACAAACAAACAAATTCTAGTCTCAGGAACTCCTCTGTTCAAATGCCTTTAGAAGGGGATAATGCAAGGATACTTACATCACTGTACTTTTTTCGAGGTATTTTTATACAGCTTTTCCCCATTTCCATATGAATCAACAGCTGATCGATGTTATGCAATGTATACTGGTAATTTCGAAGATCCTACATAAAATGATCAAAGTTCCATCAACATTTACCATCCACTAAGCACTTCCATCAGCATCTGCAGTTTAAGTCTTCTGACAGGCCTATGAAAATACTACACACACCCTTGTCCCACCTTGAAAAGCAAAACACCTCCCCCCAAGAAAACGCCACAAACCAATTCTAATACTTCTCAAAAGTAATGAAGACTATTGTCAGGAAGAAGTTTACAGTGCGTGGAGACTGCTCTTTTCCTGTCACAACTCTGCTAAAATAGGAAGTCACTCTGTGTAAGTGTCCCCCAAGGCCCCCAATGTTCAGGGTGCCTTCACTCCCAGTGCTCTGCTCCGTGGAGGAGGGGAATGTCTAGGAGGTAGGGCCTCGGTAGCTGAGGGACTATGAGGATCCCAGACGCTGTCAGTTCCCCTGTGCTTCCAAGCACTTTGCCTGCTTCCTCCACCAAGCACTCCCGCCAGAAGCTACCAAGGGCCAAAGCAGAGCCCCGTGACCCTGACCAGAATCTTCCGAAACTCGGCACCAGAACACTATTCTCTTACAAGATTATCTCCCATGTTTTGAAAAAGTAACAGAAAACTGAGAGGCTTCGAGCTGACTGTCAATGGAATCTGAAAGCAGGTCTCCTAAAACTTTCCTATACTAACCCACAGACAGGGTGACAACGGCAGGGGAGGAAGAGAACCTCGGAGGTCACCCATGCTTTCCTAACAAACGCGGACACCAAGACCAGACTGTTGGAAATCACAGCACTGATCTACTTTACTAACGTGTACTCAGCTTCGCCAATGTCAGAGGTTTAAATTAGGAAACACTATATTCTAAAGAGCAGTGCTCATTTATGTTAAGTGGTTTAGGACTTATAAATGTGCCTTCAAATACCAAGTACTCCAAATTAAAATGGACAAATAATGTAGGTGAAATGTACTAAATAAACACTTGAAGAAACTGTATTTCAAACAACACAATAGTTCAGTTACTTACAACAAGTAAGTTCATAATAGTATGTCCTATTTCTCCAAAAAGAGGTTTCCTGCCTCTGACACTTGTCAGAGGCGCAGGGTAAGCTGCACGTGGGAAAGAGTAATTGGTTATTATCAACAATAACACAAAGTCCAAAGCTTATTAATTTTATTTTCTTTTTTTAAACAAAAAGTACATATACATATCACTCAGTCAGTCATCAAAGAAAAGTAAAAGATTCCTGTGCGGTTGCTAGATGCACTAACTGGAAAGCTTACATAGATTGTCGTATTTAAATCCTATAACAAGCAAGGGTGTCTATACCTACTTACAGATAAAAAAAACTGAAACAAAGATAAACAAACTTGCTTATTTAACTGTTAAAGAGATTTGAAGCTGAGCTTTTCTGACTCCAAAGCATTTATTTTTTTTTATCTTACTTCTATAAAATCCCCAATAGGAAAGAAAAATTACAATAATTGATTCAACCCCTATAAAGTTTTTCTAATTTAAACAGAAATACAAAAGTATTAAAACTTACTATTTGCCAGGCAGTGGTGGCACACACCTGTAATCTCAGCATTTGGGAGGCAGAGGCAGGCGGATTTCTGAGTTCGAGGCCAGCCTGGTCTACAGACTGAGTTCTAAGACAGCCAGGGCTACACAGAGAAACCCTGTCTCGAAAAAACAAAAACAAAAACCTTAGCATTTTAGTCTTTTCTTTTGGGGTGCTAGGGACTGAACCTGGGTCCTTGTACATTCAAGGTAAGCAATATACAAGTGAGCTATAACCCTAGACCCCAAATTCAAGACTTTAAAGACTTTATACTTAATATTAAGTTGTGGTAATTAAAAAATTGTAATTAAAAAATTAAATTCTGACTTTGATGACAGGGGTTCCTTACTATTTAAAAAATATTTGATTCTATTATGAACAAAATTAACTTTAATCTCATATTTTGTGTGCAATCCTGAGAATTGTACTTTGAGCCAGTGTTTTCTTTATCCAGCCCAGTGTTTTGTGGCTGATAATAAAATCTGAATGCTGTTTTTAATTGAAGATTAGGACAATATACTAGTTAGCCATCAATCACTATGAGGCATGTAATCCATAGGTGTGGCCAGTAGCTTCAACAGAAGCACCTAAAAATACTAAGACTGGTTTCCTTATAGTGACACTTAGAAGATCATGGAGTGGTGAGGATCTTTCAGAAGAGTGCAGGGTTGAAACTGCAGAGCTGTGTAATACGACTAGACGAGTCACCAGCAGAGATTTACGAGCCTCAACAGCGTCTGCGATTGTTGCAGTCGGCTAGACCTCAGGTGGACTGACACTGAAGTCAGTGATGCTCTGCTGTTTAGATATGACTTGGATTTTTATGGAATTTATGGGATAGTTAATAACAAAAGTTAAAGTACCAAGATTCTGGATGAACATGGCTTCCTCAGATCGGTAGCTACCTGGTTATGAAGCATTAGTCATAGGACTGTAACATAGATCACACTAAGCCACAGCCTGTCCAGTGTCATAAGTAAAATCACCTCTAACCAATTCCAAGGGATGCTCATCATTCCTAAAAAGATGAGGTTAGAAACTCAGCATTTACATTAATCGTGTCCTTTATAGTTTTCTTGACTTTTAACACTAATTGTGTTTTTACCAGTCTAGACATATTTCGCATGTGTGCATTCTGAAATAGAACTATCTTTTATTTTTCCCAACACTAAATTGTAACTAAGATAATAATACATACTAAATTATTTAAATCAAGTTGCTCATAGTTAACAATTTGCTGCAGGTACAACAACAACAACAATAACAAAAAAACCTTTTTAAAATATCCAGGAATAAAGGCACAGAGTAATTTTTAAATTATAACATTAGAAACAATTTTGAAATGACAAAAATAATCATATATAAAAGCCTGACCATTATAATTGTGCTAGAATCTTAATCTGTGTCTAAAGTAGGCATGCCCCCCCCCCCACACACATGTGGGTGATGTATTTATGGCACTTCTGAGTAATTAGGTAACCATTAGGAACATAGAGGTTAAAGTGAGAAATGTAAAGCTAAGGAAATGGCAGCCAGCATCTCTAACTCGCTTCTCTAGGTCTTCAACCCTTGACTTCATCAGCAAGGGTGACACAGTACTACCCCTACGGCTCACTTGTTTGTGTGCAAGCAGGGGGGACACTAATTTACCTACTATGTAGTTAAAAGACAACTATCAATAATACATGATTTTAAGAAGACTTTAACAGAAGTAATAATGTGAAGAATGTTTTGCTTTGAAAGACTCCAGCATGGTGCTGCAAGCCTGCGTCTCCACACATGCAGCAGAGGATCAGGGCCCAGGCCATCTCATCAGCTTCATCATCATCTCATCAGGAAGTTTAAGGGCTGAGAGTGGCTTCAGTTATGAGACCCTATCTCAAAAAATTAAATTTTAAGGTAAGTCATATAATTTACGAGCATCCTAATAGCTCATAAAACACCGTCTTGTCACACTAACTTGGTATAAGAGAATTGTCTTGGAAACTTAAAAATACACTAAATCAAAAGTAGTTCTATTAATCTAGTAAAAATGGCTTGACCGGTTCCCCTGAGTCTACTGCTTTACCTTCAGTGTATTTGAAAATATGACATTATTTTCAAACTTACCTTTGTACTCTGCTCCCAATCTCAACATTAAACGCATAGGAAAAACCTTTGCCCAGGGGATTTCCAGCTTCTGGATAAGAATGCCACAGAGAAAAGGATCCCTTGGTACTGGGAGATCATCAAGTTTCTGAAAGGTAGGTGTAATAAACAGGAACCCTCCATGATCCTTGCTATTGAGAAAACTCTCAGTAAAGGTCAGATTGTCCAAGTTTTCTATGTACTTTCCTGGAAATAATATTATTAATAAAAATATTTTAAGTTGTGATATTATTATTTTGATAAAACATTCTGAGTCTGAATGTTCTAATACACATTTTCTTAAGTAAAAGCAATACAAAGAGCTATGTTGTTCTTGTCGTCTTTCTGCTCTTACAGAAACCTCTCTTTGGCCTGGTAGAATGACATATCTCAAGAATCCCTAAGGCCCTAGACTCACTTTATGGCACCCTAAAAACATTACAAAGGTGACGTGGGGAGCTGAGCCACTCCTGGAGATTGGGTTGAAACTGTAACAAAAATTTCAAAGTATTTCCAGTTTTGTAATATCTAATTTTTTTCTCCTTTGTGCATGGCAATAAGAAAAATTACTCCCCTCTCCAATGTACTATAGATAAGTACATAGATACATCTGGAAAACCAAGGATGCAAAGGTATTTCCACTTACAATTTAAAAAAAAAACTACATACAGACATTTCTCACATAAAATTCTAGATTTAAAGAAATCAATGATGATTAGCTCTTTGTAGAAATCATAGATTTCTTCACAAAATAAATCTTCAGTACAACTAGCATAGCTGAAACATAAATGCCTTTAACTAGTTTTCCACTCCTAGTCTCAGCAGTCCAAAATAAAATAGTGATAAAGAAATATACCTTTTAAAGCATCCTTATAAATGGTGATGAACAGTCTGAAGATGTCCTTAGGAACTGTGTCCTCATTGGGCAAACATAGCAACAGGATAACAATCTCCGCCTGCCCCAAGCCATGCAACCCATTGGTTGAGAAGTACCAATACTTATCTGAGGAATCTTGAGAAATAATGACATACAACTATAAATGTCAATTTTTATTAACTTAAAAGCTAAACATTGCTTTTGCATAAAGCACCAATTTACCCAATTTTTAAATTCTCTTAATTAAAAACCTTGAAGCATTAAGGATTCATGTATGAAAGAACCAGAGAGTGTCACAGGAGAGTCACAGGAGAGTCACAGGAGACAAGCAGCACCAGTGAACACTGGGAGTACAGTGCAGGGTGCACTGGCACGCCGGGCAGCACTGCCTGCAGAGCGGCCGCTGTTCCGGAGGGGAGGACAGTGACTATGTCACTGAATGGTAAAGATTATGTGTGATTGAGGATGATTTACTTTTCTAATTTACTTTAACAAGGTCACATCACTGACCCGGCATTTGAGAAGCAGAGTAGGGAAGGCTGCCACAGCTTTGAGGAAGGACTGCCTGATCTACATAGTGAGTTTCAGGCCAGCCAGGAATATGCATTGAGTCCTTGTGTCAAAAGGAAAGAAAAGAAAAGAAAAGAAAAGAAAAGAAAAGAAAAGAAAAGAAAAGAAAAGAAAAGGAGGAAAAGGTCTTTATTACTACCAAACTGATCTCATTTACCATAGTTCAATTTATCTAAAAGGTATGACAGATAACAGTTATACACTAAGCATCAAAATACACTTCAACTGGGCCGAGAAGGCAGCCCAGCAGCAGAATGCTTAGCTCCCTGTACATGAACACCTAGGTTGAATCCCCAAGAGAGAGAGGAGGAAAAGGAGGGGTCTGGAGAGGGGGGAGAAGCAGGGAGAGGGAGAAGGAAGATGAACAAAACCAAACCACCACAGCTAAGCTGATCATGCTGCAATCCCAGCACTCCACAGGTAGAGGCAGGAGAACCTCAAGTCTGAGGCCAATCTCTGTTCTGTTTAGAATCATGTAGTCACATTTGTCTGAAAAGAGTATTCAAGACTGTTTGTTTTTCACTATTTGTCAATGAAAATGTAACATGAAGAAATAATCACTTTAGATATCTTTACTGCAACATAATTAGAAAAAAATGAATCTCTACTTACAGAATACCAACTTGACATTCACAAGTAGGTTTGCATTTAGAACAAATGTGGCAGGAGGAAATCCTTCACCTTCAAGAAGCAAAATGATCTGCTCATGAGATGGACGTTCTTGTACTACAGGCACTAAACAGCAGAAATATATTAATCAGGACAAACAGCCTCCCAAGTATACTTGCAATGAAAAAAATATATAAATCTATCAATTAAAACAAACAAACAAAAAAACCAAACATGCTTCCTGAAACCAGTTCCCACTCTGTTCAATAATTACATATTCAGTTTTACCTTTCTACCTAATAAATGCCTAATGAATAGATACAACTCTTATTTTATATATATATATATATATATATATATATATCACACCTACACAAACACACATTTAATTATCATTTATGTATTAAACTTTTGTATTTCCCAAGTTTTAAAACAAACACTTCTATCAAAAGTGGATTCTAGGTCGTGCAAAACGGCTCAGTGGGTTAAATCACTTGTTATGCAAGTTTCCTTCCCTAGAACCTACTGTAGAAGGGAACAGCCCAGCCCCCAGAGCTGTCCTCAGACCTCCACACACAAGCTCTGGGATACACCCACACTCCCACACATCATACATCCATGAAAGTGGATTCTAGTTTCTGAAGAGAGTCTGCAGTCAAGTTTCCTATGCTGCTTGCTGCCATGTGCCTGTCAGTGACATGTAGCCACAGCAAAGCAAAACTTGACAACCAATCAGAAAATGCGCGTGATATTCCAAGAAGAGACCTTAAAAACACCTTTGTCTCTAGAGGTAAGCTCACAAAATGTCTCCTACAGGCAACAGAGTAATAGAAAGCTTCCTTTCTCTATCTAGACACGCAAACAACAACTCATGGAGTTTCAGGATGTAGTATAGCGCTTGCGGTAACAGGCAACCCTGAGGTGGGCGGGGCTTGGAGTGAAGTCAGTCCAGGAGCTCCAGCTCATCTGCATTCTCTTTTTCCAAAGAAATGTAGAGACCCAGGACTAACATGTTTATAGTCATACATGAAATAAATAGCAGATGATGACCTAAAATTCCAAGTTTTGTCATTAATAGTATTTCTTTGGGAATCGTGCTTCTTTAAAAAAAAATTTAAAATACAAAAGCTAGAGTTAAAACTCAAAATAGAAACATTTCAGATGAATTCCCTCATTGTGTTAGACTTTAATTCATCCTCAATCAGAGGCCTACATTCAATAAATGACTCAAAAATTCCAATCACTTTGGGTTTGTTTTATACAAATAAAACTTTCTATAAGTTAAATTTATCACCCCTTATATATAGCATAACAAAAATGTTTATGTTTTAAAGATACATTTTACATACTAGAAACAAAATTCCTATGCTCTCTTTAAAAAGTTATTTTTCCTTAAAGCAGCTATGGTAGCTCACACCTGCCCTCTCAAAGCCTGGTCTACACAGCAAGTTTCATGGTAGCACACAGCTGCATAGACCTTGTCTTGAAAATTCCAAACTAAGGATTCTTTTTCAATTTTAAGTAGCCACTGTCCTACCTGATCCATCTTCTCCAGATGTGGCGAGAAGGGGAGGCAGGCCAACGTCATCATCTGGTAGGAGACTAATGTCACTGCAGACACACTTGGCAACCCCACACAATAGCCTGTAGTCTGAAATGCTAGTAACAGGCAAGCCAGTGTTAGCAGGGACAACAGTGGGAGTAGACGGCTCCTCACTGTCCACAAAGACATCATCTTCGAGTGTGAGAGGGCCAGGCATGGGCAAGCCTTCGGTGCCTGTGCTCCCCGGCAGTCTTTCCACAGGCGCAGTATGACAAATTGGACTCTGGGTTATCTCACTTCTTATAATGCCTCCTAAACCATTGTTTGATTTTTCCACTGTAGGAGAATGGGTATGATCCACTTTATTTATCATCTGTAAAATATAGAATAAAAAATTAAATCAGTCCATATTCTCTGCTCAAGAATGAAATGTTGATCTCCATAACCAAAACTATTTTAACAAAAATAAAAGAAACCAATATAGGCTTCTAGAGATGAATTTTCCAAGAAATGAAGGCCATTTTGCTTCTTTAAGTTCAAGGTATAACACATTAAGGAGCACAAAGGTTTAGTTAATGACCGTACCTACTACATTACACAGTGACCAACTTAAGCTCAATTCAAGGCTTTTGCCTTCTTAAAACTTGACAGCCTGGAGGGCTGGGAGCGAAGAAAAAGGAGGGTGGCAAAGGAGTGGCTTCGAAGGAGAAGTGAGTCCACAGGAGCGAGCGATCGCCTGGAAAAAGGCTCCACCAAGTCTTCTTCATCAAAGCCTCTTTTAGACTGTCCAAAATAAAGCTTAAGGGGGAAGAACTCATGGCACGAGTGCATTTACTCGTCTGCTGGACCAGTGACTGAGAGTAGCTGTGAGCTAAGGACTACGCCAACTTTCCTAACTCTGCCTACCTGCAAAATCTACTCAACAGCCTTCACTCAAGATGGAGTAGATCACATGACTTCTGCTTACACCTAGTACAGCTGTGTAAATGCAAGCATAAATATCACCAACAAATACTTTCCTGAATGTATAGAAACTATTAAGTTAATATTAATCTAAATTAAAATATGATTGTAAAGTTGCAGTCTAGAGAATGCTGAAGTTCACGACATCCTTCAGAGGGACACTGAGGTCCTAGATTTTCTTCATAAAATCAATAGAATATATCACAACATACTACATGTGGAAACAAAGCAATGTCACTCTCTACTGACTGATCTGGTCTTTAAAATATTATCTTATATATTACATACATAGCATATATTACATATATATTACAAAGGCTTATATATTACATAGTTTTGAAAATAGTTTTACTTTTCAAAACTTATGTATGTATGTATGTATGTATGTATGTATGTATTATGCTTTGCTGCATGTATACCTAAATGACAAAAGAGGACATCAGATGCCCTTAGAGATGGTTGTGAGCCACCATGTGGTTGCTGGGATTTGAACTCAGGACCTCTGGAAGAGCAGCCAGGGCTCTTAACTGCTGAACCATCTCTCCAGCCCCTATCATTTTTAATTAATAAATATTTTGAAGTTTTTTTCTATCTTAGTTTTAAAAACAGTAATTGTAAACACATGTAACCCACATAACCCATACTTTGGGGCTCTCTGTAACATTTAAAGCTTATGAAGAGGTTCTGAGGCTTTTATTTAAAAATTAAGAATCATTGCCTAAAAGTAACACTTAAGGGGTAAACCCAGGGCTGGAAAGACGGCCTGCGACTACAAGCGCCTACCGCTCTTACAGAGGAACCGAGTGCGGTTGCCAACACCCACACCAGGCTCCAGCTCCAGGGAATCCAATGCTCTCCTCTGGCCTCTGTGGGTATCTACACATACATGTACACACCCACAGAGACAGACATACATACACATAAATTAAAACTAAAATAAGTTTTTTATTTAAAAAAATGAATAAAATGTTTTAACAATGTCAATGGAAGTGCATCTCAGACTGAGGAGACCGAGGCTCCGTAGTAAAGCGAGTATGAGTACACAAAGCTATGTTCACGTTGCAGCACAGCTTAAGAAGCCGGTAATAGCACGACAGCTAAAGAAAAGTTCACACCTTTATTAAAAAACACTTTACTACTAAAAAATGCTAATGGCCATTTTGAGCTGTTGGAAAAATGAGGCCAACAGACCTGCTGCATCAGCACTTCCCACTGTCTTCAACTCAGAAATAATGTAGTTTGCAAAGTGCTATAAGGGAAGCAAAATAAAGCAAAATATGCGTATACATTTTTTCTAGGCAAACTCAAGGCATCCAAAGGATAAGCACACTAATAATCACATGAAGAATTATGATTTAACTAATGTTATTTATATTCCTTACTGTGGGCGTATCAGGTAAGACAGGACTAAAGTCATCAGAACATCTTTTACTTCCAGATGATAATTTCGTAGTATCTGCAACTTCACCATTCGGCAGTATGCCATCTGCAAACCATACTCTCTTCTGTTCTCTGGAACATGGTCCTAAGATGATGAGTTGGAAAAGTGAGTTGGGTTATTTGGCAATTCGGCAGGATTATGACACCAAAGAGGTCGGTTAATGCTTTCAGAATCCTCCTGCTCGCCACCTGCAAGTCCTCTATTCTCAGAGAAGCCTAGGAAAATGGCCTCTCTGATTCACATAGCCTGAGAAGAGTCCATGCCTATCTAAGCCACACTGAGAGCACCAGAACAGCTGTGGCCATGGGGAGTCACATGCTCTGGAAGGAAAGGAGAATCTTATACCTTATGGACAGTGAGCAAGACACAAGGCTTCTATTACTGAGGCCAAAAATCCGTGGAGCAGCATTAAGCCAGCCTTCCATCGCTAAAACAAACCACTGAGAAAATGACTCAAGAGTTTCTGAGGTTTCAGTCCAAGGTGGCTTAGCTCCACTTCCATGGCTTGTTACGAGCTGGTACACCATGGTGAGGAAGATGCAGCAGAGCAGGGCTGCTCACCTCAGGGTGCCCAGGAAGCAGCAATAGACACAATAAGGAAAAGGCAACAAAACAGATACTTTCCAGGGCACACCCAGGGACCTACTTCCTCCAGCTAAACCCCACCTTCTAGTTTCCACCCCTCCCAAAAGGTCATGGGATTACGAAGTCAACAATAGATTAACACACTGATTAGCCCGAAACCTTAGAAATCCAGTCACTTCCCTAAAGCTTCATTTGTGAACAATTTACTGGGGACCAAGCCTTTAACATATAAGCCTTCGGAGGACACGTCAGAGTCAAACCATAACAAGCAGTTATTGAATACGCCCCAAGAGTTGAGTAAGGTACAGAGATGAAGAACAGACCAGGAYCTAGAAGGTAAGTGAAGAAAACACACAGATAACAGAAAGAAATAAGTTTGAAAAAAAGGGTGAAACTGGATCACTTATGCATTCAAGAAGTCTTTTTGTATTTTCACTTAATATGCAGACAGCAACACTGTGGTTCTTATAATATGGGTCATAAACCTTACTCATACATATTACCATTTCCTCTCAAATCTGGAGAAAATATCTGTTTAAAAGTAGGAAGACTTATGTTGCTGCTGTTGTTAGAAAGCATCTAGACAAAAGTTACGAGAATTAAAATTAGATGATTTTAGAACATAAAAACACAAGAAGTTTCATGTCTACTTTTAGAATAGAGAAAATAATGAAAAAAGCTGGAATTAAGTACATGTATTTGTAACATGAGTGGATTATTAAACAAGGTACCTTTCTTACATTTACAATAGTCCGATAATTTAGATTATCTATTCAAGAACATACAAATCGCTTTATACAGGAATTTATTATCTTTAGGGTTAAAATATACAATTTCATTACTATATCTCCATTCAGATATTATAAATAGAAAAGCCACTGAACAATAACCTAAGTCTCCCCAATTCAACTGTCAGAAGAATCAAATTTATCTTTGACTGGTATTTATAGGTATTTTCTAAAACATCACAGACTTTGCTTCCAAACAAGGTCTGCAAATATCTACTGGCCTTGTAGAGGTTGACAATAGCCACAGACTAGAACAAACGAGCAGAAAATTCAAAGGTTTAAAATAGATGTTATGGTAGTGCATGTCTGTAACCAATGACTCATGGTGGGTTACTTCAGTTCAGAAGCTTAGACTAGCTTGAGTCTTAAAAATGAAAGACAAATAAATAATAGTTTGTTACTGTTGTAAAATATACAATTAAAGAGAAGTTTTTAAAGAGTTATTTACTGGTTACCACTAGCACCCAAGCCCCCATTCTACACTGAGCGCTTGCATGCTAGGCTGGAAGTACAAATCCTAATCTTGTCTTCTTGCTTACTGGCTTTGGTCAGAATATGCCAGGGTAGGGATGGGTGGGAAAGGGAGGCCAAAATGCAGAATGGGATGGGATTCTTTGTGCCCTAATTCCTGCTAGGATTCCTGTATCAGGAGCAGGAGCAAGAAAAGCAGGAGAAGCAGCAGAACCAGCAGCACCAGCACAGGCACCAGCAGCACCAACACCAGCACCAGCAGCAGAACCAGCAGCACCAGTATCAGGACCAGCATTAGGACCACCACCAGCAGCAGCAGCAGCAGCACCAGCAGCAGCAGCAGCAGCAGCAGCACCAGCACCAGTAGCAGAACCAGCACCTGCACCAGCACCAGCAGCAGAACCAACAGTAGAACCAACAGCAGCAGCAGCAGCAGTTATGTTGCAAGTCCCATGACTTCCGGCACTCCTAATATCAAATCTAGAACTCTCCCTCAATCACCTGAGCACCAGCTGTAAGATTCCTTGATGCTTCTAGTATTTGCCATATGACACTTTGCCAGAGGTCACACAGCTTTAGTCACATGGTGCTTTAGCCTCCAACACCCAGGTCTGAGAGCTAAGCACCACCTGGCACCCCTCTCTGATGCTAGTACTGCCTTCTCCCCTTCCATCCCGCTAATCCTAGTGGAGGTGGCTGCTTCCTGCAGTTATGCGAGTCTGAGCCTGACTCCTAAGCATATTTCCAGTCTCCATCATGCACCTATAGCCAATTCCTTGCAGAAATCTCCGACACAGAATTGGTTTCTCTTTTCTGTTTGAATCCTGACTACTAGAGTATTTCTACTTAAATAACTCATTCTTGGTGTAAACCACAGCAGTTTACTCTGGTTACCTTCAACATTTGGTTGTTTCAATGCTGAGATGGGCAAAGTTGTAGGTGAAGGTGTACTGGATGTTTGGGTCTCCTGAAGTGGCTGGGCAGTGGCACATTCATTAGAATTAGACTTAAGACAAGAACCACCTGGACTCATCATCCTTTCAAATGCCTGAGCTATAAAGGGGAAAGAATAGTATTAAAAACTCATGTTTTTGAACTTCCTAGTAAGCTATAATAAATATTTGATTTTTCAAGTTATAAGGAGAAAGAAATAATGGCTAATCAAGAGAAAGTGGCACTTGGCAAAGATGTCCAAGTGACTA
This sequence comes from Apodemus speciosus, assembly GCA_002335545.1. Taxonomy (NCBI): domain Eukaryota; kingdom Metazoa; phylum Chordata; class Mammalia; order Rodentia; family Muridae; genus Apodemus; species Apodemus speciosus. The sequence continues at coordinate 197,831 of BDUI01000130.1, forward strand.
ATATTTAGTTGACAGCACTCTACTTTGATAAGCTATAAAATGAGTTATTTCAGTATTTTTAGTTGTTGTATGCTTGATATCCACTATAGAAAATCATCTTTATTGAATACAAATGTCTGTTTTTTCCTTTTACTGCTAGGATCTACTAGCAACATACTCCAGAGTAAATATTTAAGACCTAAATGATTATTTTCTTAATCCTCATTTTAAAGCCACTTAAAAATGGCTTTGTTTGTTTGTTTTGGAGGGTTGTTTGTTTGTTTTGAGACAAGGTCTCTCTCTGTGTGTAGCCCTGGCTGTCCTGGCTGTCCTTGAACTTAGAGATCTGCCTGCCTCTGCCTCCCGAGTGCTGGGGTTAAAGGTGTGCATCACCACCCCAGCTTTTATGCTTTATGTCTTTCTAACTAGAGCAAAGCTCTAGGTTAGGCTCCACGGCCTCGCCTCACCTCAGTACAGCCCACTGACTCACGAGGAGCAGCAACCGGAGCCGTTGTCCCGCAAGCTAAGCAAGTTCAGCTTATGCTGTCTGCTCTTTCCTCTGCCTAGAATGCTCTCTCCACAGGTTCTCTCACAGACCCAGTCTATTTCTTTCAAGTCTCTAGTCACATATCATATCATAAAGCATTATAATGGCTACTATCTTTCTTTGAACATTTCAACTTTAAATTTAGGGTATTATTACCATCTGATGGCCTCTCTGTTTACTATTTATCTCAACATTCAAAATCCCACTGTCAACATAACATCTATTTTGTTGTCAGCTGGAGCTCTGGAATACAGAATAGTTCCTAAATGCCACTGAATAATACTGAAATAAGAAAGGGAACAGTACTGGCAACAGTATCTTCAGCACTTCTCCAAACTGAATGACCACAAGTGCTGTCACTGCTACAACCTTCTTTAATATCCCAGAATGACAGCGCTCTCAGAAATCACTCCACTAGCTAGTAAAATACACATACAGGTTTATATTCTGGATCCAAATCTACCTGACAGTATTCACATGCTGCTAAAGCTCACGCAATCCCAGCAGCTTTCTCAACACCCACAATCTCTACTCAGTCTTTTCTTCCATCCCTCTACTGAATGTACCTCACAACTCAAGTCAACTTTTTCATGTCTGATAACATTGTTTACATGATCACTTCAGTCAGTTTCTAGTCTAGAGTTGGCATTTTCCTGTAATAATCATTGATAGCAGAAATACAATAAAACAGGTTATCTAATAACTTCACTCCACAACACATTCTTGTGTGTGTGTGTCTGTGTGTTGATGGGAATTAAACTCGTGGTCTTGTACATGCTAGGCAAGCACTCTACTATTGAGTAACATTTCCATCCCTCTACATTATCTTTGAGAGACCAAACTCTTGGTATTCTATGAAGTCTCTTTAATGAGCATATCCTCCTCCTCTCTCTGGACTCTACAGTTAGAATGTCTCTTCCCAAAATTGGACCATAAACTCCAATAATCATGGCTTTTTAAGTAGGAACTTACAGGTGGGAACTTGCTATGAAGTTTGAATTCTAGCAAACTGCTTGGGCTAATAGCTACAGAAACAGTGCAAAAAGAAAAACAATTATAATCATGTAGTTTTTTCATAAACAATGGCAAAAACATAAAACTATTTTTAAATTATATTCTATTATCTTCCAGAGTCTAGGTCAACAGCAGGGAGTATAAAGCTTACCCCAGGCTAACAGACTCACACCAGAGCTTTTTGGAGAATTGCTGAAAAAAAAATTATCTTTATTCAAAAGAGAAAGACAAATTATTATCAGGTATTTATTCTCCTAGCTAACAGGAGCTAGTTTACAGGCCTGGTCAAAAAAAGGGTCAAGGAATTCTCGTTGGAAATTAAATGTCAACAAATCTCTGAAAATGTAGGAACTGCTCGAAAGAGCAGACATGTATCTAAAGATGAAAGCATAGTATCACACACACATACACACACACCCTGTGGGAACTCAAGACCACTGCCAGAAATGGAAACTACCTAGAGAGCCAAGAAACAATGGTAAGCACACACATGTGACATTCTAAAAGTAAGAAAAAAAGAGGAGACCAAAATGTGCACACAGCATGGTGCCTTATGAGTTTATAAAATCATATATAAGTCCTTATCCTCATTCTCATTTCAGGGAACTGCCTAGCAGGTAAGAACTACGACCTAGTCTTCGAGCATTAATATATAATCCTGAGCACCAATGTGGTGGCTATTTTTATGACTTCATGAAGATGATGAGGATGACAGCGATGATGAACTAGTAGGCAGATGAAATGCAGCACTCAGGGGCTTGGTACCTGTTAAAGGGCAATGAACTGCCACTCCAGAACCCAAGGGCTTCCTTTCCAGACTGGCAGTGTTAATTGTGAGAATACAACAAAAAGAGAAACCAAGTCTTGGGATGTCCCACCTAAGCCAGATAAGTCAACACTAGGTCCTTGCCTTAAGAAACAAGTTTATCTTTGTCACAATCCAGTTATCCTTAATATATATTCATTTAATGGAAGAAAACATGTCGGTTAATACTCACCTTTATTAATAGTCTCGTAGCAGATTACACATACTCTTGCTTCCTTTTCTAGATACTGAAGCTTACATTTCCTGTTACAACAGACACCACAAAATACCTATAAAGAATAAAATACTAAATTTGTTTTTGTCTCAAGCATATTTAAATCTAGTAGAGGGAAGGGGATAGAAGCCCAAACTAGTTAGCTGAAACTTACTTTCTTGCTTTATTATACGATCCATTTTTTTCCTAGTCGACACAACCATAAATATAACTATTTAATGATCTTTTTGATAGTTAATCTTGACTGTCAAGGTTAAGTGGAACGAGAGATGTCTAGGAGTTCTGGGTGTGTCTATGAGGGTTTTGAGACTATATTGGTAACCAGAATGACAACTAAGGGGGAAAGACATACCCTGGATTTGACCAGCACTGCCCAATAGACTGGGGCCCTGGCAAGCATAAGAGTGGAAGAGAAAGGCAGCCAGTGAGGACAAACTGCGCTCTTCTTGCGCAAGCATGTCTACTGCTGTTACTATCACGTGAGGATAGCTGCAGCTTCTTCAGCCATATCGATGACTCTCCAGAGATTCCAGGCCTTTAGCGTCAGGCAGGACTGCACCATTCACCCCCCACCACACACACTGCTTGGATCAAAGTCTCCCAGCTTCCTGAACTAAGCAGCTACAGCACTATCTGCCTCTATAATATTCGGATAATCACGGTTGGAATAATCAGCCTTTTATCATCAAATCTAGTGAATCCCTTTATAATTACATATATATACATTTATACATAAATATATATAGTAATTATTTTCCTAGAGAACACTAATACAATGGTTACTTTTTATTTATATGATATCTCTGATAAGGAAACATTTTGAATCAACTATGTTAACTGAAAGGCAATAAAAACTTTCTTCAATAAATGGTTATCATTTAAAAAGCTTTCTGTATCATTTAAAAAGCTTCCTGTGATAATAAGCTTGTCTACAATTTACAAGAACCTGGTTTTCATAAGTAGGACACTATTTTACTAAGATAGGGTAGTTTGATCTGAAACAACATAAAAAAATACTAAATAAAAAGCATGCCAGTCTTTAAAGACAATTTCCTTAGAATTCGTAGACAGCATCTTTATCATCAACTACAACAGGCTACAAAGAAAGTCTGGCATGGTATTCTTTAGAAGCCACTGGCTTTTTAGTGCTTTCCTAGGCAATGATCAAGAAACTGGCTGCAAAGTGGTCGGACAATTAAGTATTCAAGGACAAAGGAGGAGCCACTTAGCTCAGAACATCTAATGTATCAATATTTGAGAGCACAGACACTTAGAGGATAAAAAGTAACTCAGAGAGAGTTCTCCTGGTGTGTGAGGACCTAGTTTTAATCCCCAGGACACTGGAAGAATAAAAGGCTAAGGTTTCTATAACTTACTTTCCCACATGCTCGGCAGTGATGTCGCCGTTTTGTAAAAGTGAATTTGACTTGGCAGTTCATACAGTTTGGAGCTTCTGAATCAGGAACCCATGTAGGCTGTTTCTGGCCCAAAAGCAAGCTTTCTTTGCGTATATTTTCAGGAAGAGAATCCTTGTTAGCAGTTACAAGGCTGGATCCACCTTCAAAATTACTGTCTATGTCAATGTAATTGGAGTTGAAGCTAGCCTGAGAATCAGGCATATGATCTGCAGAGCAAGTGGGTGCAGCAACAGCACTTGCTGTGCCTGGCTTACTTTCTGGCACATCTAAAACATGGGGCTTCTTCAGTTCCTTGCAACTCCTTGTTCCTGGTGGAAGATTCAGCAGCTGCTTAGGTCTCGCCCCTCCAACAGCTTGGGTGTTAGTCCTGGGGACTGGCAATTCATCCCGTATGTCAGGCTGACAGGCAGATAACCCTCTTTCAGTTGGAATTGTACTATTTTCTACTGTGTTTTCTTTATCAGTTGTTTCACAGATCACAACACCTCCATTTTCGCCAGCAGCTCCTGCTTCAGCATTGAAGTATATGTCTCCAGTATTTTCATCATTTAGTTCTTTCGTAGCTTTCTGATTCATCTGCAACTGGGAATCATTTACATTTTCTCCAAAAGACGTTGTGTTAGAGTTCTGAAGACACTGTTCCTTCAGAAAAGCATCAAGTTCAGCATCGCTAATTAGGATGYCACTTCTCATGCTTTCATCAATATTAAAGTAATCTAACTCTTGCCCATTCATATCACTGCTGGGAAAAGTGAGACCTTCACATGGACCAGGAGCCTCTGGGGCACTCGCAGCAGAGAGTGTCACAGGAGACCCAGCTGCTGTAGCAGAGCTGGCATCCTCGGGAGTCTCCAGAGATTCACCTCCGATCACCATCTCCTCAAGCTCAGCCTTTCCATCCCCTTCCTTTTCATTTACTGGCTGAAGAAATATGCTCTTACACTTTTCCTTCTTCAAGAGCTCTGTCTCCCCATCCAAGACAGCGCTCTTCTGTATCTCTTCACGTAGAGTCACTGCACCATCGCTCGGACCTTCAGACTCATCAGGAGGTAAAATATCACTGTGTACATTACTGTCAATTAACGATGCACACAAAGACCCAGACAATGACAGAGAGGACAGTGAAGGGGGCATACCATCACCTGAAACATGGGCTGTATCATTACTATCTCTAAGGTCTAAATTTCCTGACTCTTCTTTTACAGTCTGTTTCATGAACACAGCAGTTCTATTTTCCTGGGAGGAAAAGTCAGGTAACTTGAAATTTTCATCTTTTGAAGCTGGGTCACCTGGGGATAGCCCTTCCTTTTTTGGAAGCTTGCAAGGCATAGTAATTGTGTTACCTCCTCCTCCTCCTTCTAAACCTTCTATATTAGTGACTGCCATGCCTACTTTCTCTTCTGCCAAACAGCCATCATCTTCTAACAATTCACATGGCAGCTGTTCATATTGTGGGTTATCTTTGGTATTAGACATTTCAGAACTTTGTTCCGTTAAAACAGACGACATGTCAAAATCAACTGTTTCTAACTCATTAGAAATCATTTTATCCTTTAAATTTTCTGTTCTATTATATTTACAAGAATCGAAAAGTGCCATGTCTACTTTTACACCCAATTCTTTGATACTACTACTATCTCTGTTTTGTACACCAGCATTGATGTTATTCTGCTCTTCTCTGACAGCATTGCTACCACAGTCTACTGAAGAAACAGTCAGAGTATCTGAAACTGAAGACAAATCCAACCCAATCAAAGTCTCCGAAACTGAAGACGAGTCCGATGTGATCAAAGTATCTGCAGGAGACTTGGAGTCATCTGGCAATAACTGTTTAATGTCTTCCTCACTATTGGTAGCATGTACTAAATTACCCATGTCACTTATCAGGTCACAGACAGGCTTACTACATCGTCTCATACATGAAGGCTGGATCTCATCTGAAGTACTAGCATCCACAGAAGAAAGAAGATCAAGTCCCACTACGTTTTTTTCATTCTGTCTAGAGGTTAAGCCTTCGCGTATCTGTCCTTTGAGAAAAGTCTCATCTGCTTCTTCACAGCACGCTTCTGATGAGGCACAACTCCTAATGCGTCTTTGGCCCTTTGACAGTAAAGCTAGCTGTGGAGAGGCCAGCTCTGAAGAAACTGAACACTGGTTAAAAGCATATACATCTTGGAAATAATCTTGTTTATCTAGGAAAAATAGAAACACAAAGTTATTCAGATGATGCAAATCAAAAAAAGGTTATGAAGATATACTTTTAGAACTTCACATTGACTTTTGATTTGCTGTGAAGTGTTGTTTTACTTCTTAATGCAGTCGACATAGGTGACAGAAAGACTGTCACTCAGCTGCACTGTAGACCGCACCAGAAAAGGCTGATGAGCAATCTCATCTTTAGCTGCTTTTGTCCTGTCATTGTCCTGACTACGTTTTTGTAAACTTGACACAAGCTAGAGTGATCTGGGAAGGGGAACCTCAATTAAGATCATATCTCCACCACATGATCTGCGACCAGCTGTGGAGCATTACTTTGTTTGATTAAAGGTTGATGTGAGAGGGCCCAACCCACTGTAAGTGGTGCTACTTCTAGTCAGGTGGTTCCGGGTTATATAAAAAAGCCAGGAACAAGCCATGAGGAATGAGCCAGGAAGCATTACTCCTCCATGTTCTTTGCTTCAGTTCCTGCCTTGAGCTCCTGCCCTGACTTCCCTTCAAGAGGGACTATATATTACATACTATATATAAATCCTTCTTTCACCAAGTCACTTTTGGTCATGGTACTTTTTCACGGCAACAGAAATCTAGCCCCTCATTTCCTAACTTCATTCTGAGGAAATACCATCTCTTACAGTAATGACATTTCATTTTACAGAGCTCTATCAATTTGTTTTTAGCTTCCTCATAAAGATTTTCTAAGCGTGTATTTACAAAGTAACTTTTATTTCTGACTATTGATCTTACTGGTGTAAAAATAAGCTAGTATGTTATAATAAAACAGGTACATTTTTGAGAGGAAAAAAAATTTGACCAAGATTGAAATCAAATTTTGTTAAGGGGACATTTTAACATTTTAGTAGCAAAGTAGAAGAACCAACAAACCTGGGTTCTGCTCAAAATCATCAAGAAGTTTGTCCAAATCACTGACGGCTGCTTTAAAGTAACTGTCCATCCTCCCTGTGGGCTTACTCAGAATTTAATTTTTGTATGTCTAGAAAATAAAAAGTGCAATATTATATTTACTTTTCTACCATACAAATATTATACCATCCATTCTCTGTCAATATAGCTATCAAAGTAGAAACAAAAATAAAATTAAACAGTTCTTTGTTTCCATAACTTAGGTAGAAAAATGGTCTCTACCTGAAAATGACATAAAAGTCAGCTTTTACAACATAATGTCTGTACACACAAGCTACTGTATGGGGGTGGGGCTGATGTATGCACCTAAGTGTGCAAGTGGAGGCCAGAGAAGGACGATGCATTCCTTCCTCTAGCACTCTCTTCTTATTGACTTAAGACAGAATCTCTCACTGAACTCTCACCATTGCAGCCAAGTGGGCTGGCCCGCAAGCTCCAAGGATGACCTGTCCCACAAAGCTGGGGTTACAGGAACACACAGTCATGCCTACCTTTATCATGTGTTATGACAAGATCTGCTAAGTAGCTGAGGCAGAAATTCTACTAGGTAAGCTTGAAACACTGCAAGAATCTACCAGTGACCAACACCAAAACGAAAGAATTCAAGTTAGGGGGCTCTTTCTCACAGCGACAAGTGACCATAAAAATACTGAAGAGCACACAGAACTGAAAATAATTCAAATAAAATTTAAAAACCGAAAAATCATAACATTAAATTAAAAACCAAAGCATCCCATCTACTGGAGGGTTGTTATGGTATTATTACTAAGAATTAATGAATTAAGGAAAATGAGCAGAGAATTAATCCTTCACTTATTTACAGAATACACTTCCAGATAATA
>BDUI01000130.1:210687-231702 GCA_002335545.1 Apodemus speciosus
AAAAAAAAAAAAAAAAAAGAGTGAGTTGAGAGTGGTGGCACAGCCTTTATTCTTATCACTAAGAAGGCAGAGGCAGGCAGATCTCTGAGTTTGACTCCAGCCTGGTCAACAGAGCAAGTACCAGAATAGCCAGGACTACAGAGGAAAATCCTATATCAAAACAAACAAACAAACAAAAAGATATAAAATATATTATGAAAGATGCAATGAGAGGTAGATACAAAATGTAACTGACTTGAGAATACCAGAGGGAAGAATATGCACTGCAGTGCTTAAAGAGAGGGGGTGCAGCAAATCTAACTCTTGTACCTTAATATACAAAATGGTACCCAAACTAGAGTAGGGTAGGAGTGAAGAGGGGAGATACCTATACGACTACATGTGTTACTTAAACGTCTAAAGGTTAAAAACATTGAAGTCATTAGACTGAAGCTGTTTATCTCGGTTTTGTGAGAATTAACTTTACTGCCCTAAGGCATCTACTTCTAGTAAAAATTCACTTCATTCCTAGGCATTTAAAGCATTATTTGTATCATCTATGGAAGAATTTAGAAACTGTTGCTGAATCATTTTCTGTGTTCTATGATTCAAACAGGAAGCCTAGACTTAAGATGAGGAGTCTATTATCTCTGGAGAGTAGGAGTCTAGATAAGAAGAGCAAGGAAGGGTAACTGGGTTATTCATTATAAATCCCCAGTATCATTTAATCTTTATGTATGGTATGGTTATCTCGCCCCGTTTTTGAAAAAGATCTCACAATATAGCCCTGGTAGGCCTGAACTTGCTATCAGGCTAGCTTTGACTTGTAGCGATCTGCCTGTCTCTGCCTTTTGAATACTAGGATTAAAGGTATATGTATCAGGCTAGTTATCTCTTTGAAAAACATAAAAATTAAAATTAATTATAATGGTAAAAAATAGGCCAGGAGTGATGGCATATGCTTGTAATACCAGTACTCAGGAAACAGACAGGAAGATCATAAATTCAAGACCAGCCAGTCTGACCTACATAGCAAATTCTAGGCTGGCCAGCACTKTAGAGTGAGACACTGTCTCACAAAACCAGCAAATGGATAAGTACAGACATATTTAAAAGAGTAAAGAATTTGGAGTATAGAATGCATTAAAAGAACAGCCAGGTAGTAGTGGCGCACCCCTTTGATCCCAGCACTTGGGAGGCAAAGGCAGATGGATCTCTGAGTTTGAGGCCAACCTGGTCTACAAAACATGTTCCAGTCAGGACTACACAGAGAAACCCTGTCTTTAAATATGGATAAAAGTGGAACCAAAAGTTCTAAAAACAGTTTTCACTAGCAAAAGTCAGAGGATTTTAAAAACAAACCAAAGATTACATTAAAAAGCATCTATTTACAGAGTGTCTCAACATAATAACACACTACTAAGCAAATTATTTGAAGTGCCAAAAATACAGGAAACAATACAATTCAGCAGTTTGTAAAAAGTATGACAGTGCAAATAATTTTCATTGAAACTCTTTAATATGAACTACTACTAAACTGTGGATTTTCTCATTTCAACTAAACAGACTGTACTTTGTGGTTAGTGATCTATTATTCATTGAAGAAACAAACAAAATCTATGATGCACACTCTATTTAATGTTTATGTGGAGAAGCGTTGATAAGATTTGTTTTTAATCTCATGTATATGAGAATAAGCTTTACTTGATTACTTCTATGTATTTACTTGTGTGGGTGTGGCTGCCAGAAGAGAACTTCCAGAAGCTAACTCTGCCCTCCATCATGTATGAAGGGGATCTAGTTCCTCAGGCTGTCAGGCTTTGCCTGCAGGTTCCTTTACCCATTAAGCCCTCAAGCCAGTCCAACAATGACTTGAGGTATTTTTACCAACTTAACCATTTACTCTCATATTTCCAAACAAATTTTTGTAATATTTATTTTTAAAATGGTTTTAAAAGCCTCTTCATGGTTTTAAAAAGTTGGTAACGGGACGATTAATAAGAAAATAAAACAATAATACAACTTCTAAAATCACTAAGGTGAGAGACAATGAGGACATAAGCAGAGACTGGGGTGAAGATGAAACAGAAAAATAGCTGAAGAGGCAGAACTCTCAGGACTGACACAAAGCAGAAGGCTGGCACTACCGACAGGCCCCACACTGGGTGCCCGGGTGACCAATGGAGACACACTGACCATCACAGGCAACTCAAGAGGGGCAGGAAGAGGGAACACTCTCTGACTACTGTCTGAAGTACCTTGAGAACATCCTGGGGAAGATGTCCAAGAGGCTGTTGAATGTAAGGACCTGGAATACAGAGAGGATTCTGAGATAATGATTTGTAAGTCAGCAAYGCACCACTGTGAATGGAAGTGACCTAGGAAAAGACACAGAAGAATGTAGAAGCCTGACATTAGACAACTAGTGATCCTTAACTTGTGTGCACAAAACTATGACCTGGGTTACTCACACTTCTGTGGAACTATCCAATATACAATGCTGAAAGAAAGAAAATCACAAAACTCTACAACATAAATCCATTTTCCACAAAAACTGTTAAAATAGTATTAGCAAAGGGGAAAATATGGAGGAACCAATATTAAACCAAATCTTGTGCAGCGATTATGTAAGTCTTTCAAAGCTACATTACATATCTCTACGTTTTACTTTAAAAAAAGATAATTTTACTATTTTCCTTAAAAATATGAAATATTCTTACAATATAAAGATAATAAAAATCTGTTTGAAGGCAGTTGGACACTAAACTGTAAGTGGGTATAAAATTGTATGGAAAGATAGTAATATGATCCTGAAGAAAATGTTCAATGAACATTAGAATAATTAGGATTTTAAAACATCCAAGGTTTTTTAATATAATAAAGTATTTGATGCTGTTAAGGTGTGAATTTTAAGAAGGAATCTCAACAGCTACAGAGAGAAAATGACAAAGCCCCTCAGGCAAACAATGTAGAAATAGTAGAAAACAATATGTAGTAACGGTCTGGGGTGGGAGGAATCCAAATTCTCTCTTTAAATTCAAGAAAAGAAGCCAAAACTACTGGAAAATATACAGATACTTCACCAATCATTAGGTGAAATAATTCAAACAAAAGACCTGGGATACAACAGAAAATTATGAAAGGAATCCAAGTTAACTTCTATGTCTGTCAAAATATATTTAAAAAGGGGAACATAAGTCTATGCCCTAGCAATTCACCCACCAGAAAAACACTAGCACTATGTTCAAGAACACAAGGAACTTTCAATGTTGCAAAGTTTGTAAGTGGGAAGTGCAACAAGTGAACAGCTGATTTAACACAATAGTTAAATCAGTTTTCTCATGCTTTGCTGAGAAATCCTAAAAGTTGGGTCTTCCAGGTCCTCTCTCTTCTAGCCATGTAACTATGCAAAGACAGATTTTCTTCGTGCGCTTTAATCTAAACAAGCCAGCACACCAGGACGAACTAAGAAATACAAGAATTCAGTTGTCTTTCTTCTATGGCAGACCTTAAAGTAACTTGCTTCCTGGCAAAACAGTACCTCCCTTCTCGCTAAACTTAGATTGGAAATATAATCGGCTTTCAATAGAGATACTTAGTGCACTGACGCTTTTACTGTTCTCTTGCTTTATTTTTTGAGACACCAATTTACTGTCCCCCAGGCTGGCCTGTAGTTCAGTCCTCCAGCCTTCATTATTTGCTGGGATTACAGTCATGACCCATCATACTTCATTGTATGACTATTTTTAAGTGAACATGTGAAAAAAATGTCCTGAGTTTTAATTTCCAAAATGGTAAATATTCTGCATTAACCATTACTTTTTCTTCAATCTTTTTCAATTGTCATTATCTTCAATCATATGGGGTACTATGTGTAACTGGCATTATGATTGGTGATAAAAAATTAGTTTTATCTGTAAGGTAGCTACAATCAAACGATTGTTTTTGCTCATATATTATGTGTATAGTAAAAAAAAATGTAATGGGTATATGTGTGCGGCTTTTAAAAACACGGGAAAGGCAAGCAACACTCTGATCATGTTAAGTTTAAAATGCAGCAGGGGCAAAAAAAAAAAAAAGACAAAGAAAAATGTCAAAATGGTAAGCGGCTTGTTACTTTTGCACTGTGGGATGGTAACTATCTCATTCCTGATTCCTTGCTCTACTTTTTTAAATAGCTTGCCACTAAATACGCAGTTTGATATCAAAGAGAGAGAGAAAAGGAAGTTTTGTGAAAAAGCAGACAGAGCTCTGCTCGATCAAACCACTAAAGTTTTGCCAACTCGCGAAACGCCAAACTCAGACGAGTAAGTGACGGAACCGGATGACATCACCAAATTATTCTTTGAATTAAAAAGAATTTAACATTGAATTTACGGGCCGGTTTTCTGACATGTCTAAGCAGAAACATGGGTCTGGAATGTAACAAACTGCAATCACGGTCGCACAAACTGGTTAACAGTTAAAAGTTAAGGTCATCTCTTCAGAGGCACCGAAGAGACAGGACAGCGAGCGAACACTGGGGCATCCGTGAAACGGAGGAGGCGGCGGCGATAACCGGCGCCGCGGGGACTCGCGGGGTCCAGTGCGGCCCGACCCGGCGAAGGGGTAAGGTATCTCGGCCGCGCAGAGCCGGGGCGGCAGGCGGGTCCCGGAGGAAGGCGAGGCCCGGCCGTCGCAGCCTGGAGAGTCCGAGGCCGCCCCGCCCCTCCGCCCGCAGTACGCTGAGGAGAGGCCGGTGGCGGCTCCGGGGCTCTTACCTCCCCACACCCTGCCGAGCTCTCGGGGACTCGACGCGACGCCGCAGTGAGGCGTGAAGAGCAACCCGGCCACGACACCCGGGACAGCGCGACGCCAACCCAGAGCTCGTCCCCAGCCGACCCAGCAGAGAAGGGCGCAGGCGCAGAGAATGCTTCCCGCTGCCACGCCCCCTCCGGGGAGGCTTGGCCTCTGCGCATGCGCGCTGCTCGGGTCCGAGCCAGTGCAGAAGGGCGCGCCGGAAGTGGCTGAGCGACCCTGCTCCCCGCTGGAATCCTGCGCTAGGATGCAGTTCCAAGAACTCTCTGCTGCTGGCCYGCGCCACAGCTCAACTGACGCGGCGCTCCGGTTTGCACCAGCCAAAACCAGCGGCGGACACTGTATCTCACCTCCGGGCAGCTCCCAAATGCCGGTCCACCGGCGAGTGGAGCGGCCAACCCCGCCCTGCCCTTCTGGCTGTACTTCTGCATTTCCAACCCGCTGTAACCTCCAGAGCAGCTGCTGTCTAAAAACAGAAGCCAGCTAAGGTCTCTGAAGGAGATGCAGAACGCCTCTCGCGCGCTCTCTACTTCGGCCTTAGCATTTTCACCACAAGTTTTCTAAAATTCAAAGCAAGAGAAGGGAAAATTGGTATCCGGACCTGCTTGGGGACAGCTGGCGCGCCTAGGCTTTCGAGATTACAAGCGTTATCGCTGTGATTCGTGCTCAGGAGACTTCACAATCAGAGCTCACATCCTCAGTTCAGTAATTGGCAACTATAGTTTATCTTTCAGAGATTTCGAATCTCTAGTTCTGGTGTTTCTAAACTCTGAAGGAATTGCGTGATTTTAGATCAAGAGCAAAACTTTTGGTTGTGTTAGATGACGTTCTGTGACAGACACTACGAAAGAGATGCTTTGCATACATTAGCTAATTAATCTTAAGAATAATTCCACAAAGTACAGTGTGTATTTTCTCTTTTATATGTTGGACACTGTTCACAGATAAAATGGGGCCATGTCTTTTTGGAATGTCAATTCATAAGCAGTGGCTCATGGATACAAATTAGGGGCAAAAGTATTTATATAGTACAATGTAAGGACAAATAAGAGTTATTTTAAATGTACAAAACACCAACATTTTAAATAAAGTATATGCAAAACAAATCACAAAATAGCGTGTCTACCACATTTTATTCATGTCCAAACTTAACAACAAAGCAGAACCAGTGTATTCTCAATAAATCTGCTTTACCAATTTGCTTAATCCATAAATGAATTCATTGGTGAGAATAATGTGGATACTCTCATACCCTGGTGTGGTTATACGTTAGCACAAATTCAGATATAAAGTAGGACTTCTGAAAGAACCTGCTTAGTAGACAGGTACAGTAGCACAGATTTCCTCCCCAGAACATCTGTAAGGAGAAGCAAGGTGAAGACGAACTTCCAGGAGAGAAAGACAGGGAAACCTGATGGGAATCTGGGAGGGAAAGCATCCTGTCTTTCTCTCGTGCCTCCTTATTGGGAGTATGTTCTTGATATTGAAACTGTGAATCCAACCCCCTATTTCCTCCTTCCCCTTTTCACTACCTGAATTTGAATTCTAGTTCTGTCTTTCATTAGCTTTATTGCTGGGCTTAGACGCTCTCTTAGTAAAACAGTGATAGGAATAATGTGTAGCCTGAGATATCCATGTAGCATAATTGAATCATTAATGTTCCCATTGGCTTAGTCTTTTGTGAATTGCTGGATTCTATTCAGGTTGGTATGTCTAACGGTTTGTGTATGCTCTTCCCAGGAGTGACACTATTAGAAGGTTTGGCCCTATTAGAGTAGGTGTGGCCTTGTTGGAGTAGGTATGTCACTGTGGGTGTGGGCTTTAACACCCTCCTTCTAGCTGCCTGGAAGTCAGTCTTCCCCTAGCAGCCTTTAGATGAAGATGTAGAACTCTCAGCTCCTCCTGCATCATGTCTGCCTAGATGCTGCCATGTTCCTGCCTTGATGATTCTGGACTGATGATTACCTCTGAACCTGTAATCCAGCCCCAGTTAAATTTTGTCCTTATAAGATTTGCCGTGGTCATGGTGTCATACTGTAACTAAGACAGTATGCCAGTGCCCTATGAATGTGGTGCATCAACAGCTTCAGGCATATTTTAAAATGGACTTTCTGGGGCTGGAGACACCAGTGGCTCATCAGATAGCAGCACTGGCAGCTCTTCCAGAGGACCCAGAGTCAATGCTCGGAACTCACATGGCAGCCCATAACAAACAGTGAGGGGACCCAATACCGTGGGCACACATGCTGCAGAGACGTACAGCAGGTAAAACACTCATGCTCATAACAGAGAAACTCTTTTAAAAGCTGACTTTGTTAACATAGAACAAGTTTTGACAGCTATTCTGTGTGGCTGTTGCCTTAGAAAGATCTAGATTTCTTGGTTTGTTCTGGTTCTTTTTGTTGTTGTTTGTTTCTTAAGACCTGATCTAAAAGATCAATAGTGTCAAGGTTAGTTTAACCAGCCAGTGGTTTAAAACCAGTGCTTCCAATTCCTGGTCCCCTTTTCTTCTTTCTTTTTTCTTGTTTGTTTGTTTGTTTGTTTGTTTGTTGTGTGAGCATGTGCGTATGTGATCGCTATTGTTCTTTTGTTTTTTGAGACAGGGTTGCGTGTGTGTGTGTGTGTGTGTGTGTGTGTGTGTGTGTGTGTGTAGCCTTGGCTGTCCTGGAACTCACTCTGTAGACCAGTTTGTCCATGAACTGAGAGATCCTCCTGCCTCTGCCTTCCTGACTGCTGGGGTTAAAGCCTTGCTCCACCACTGCCCAACCCAGCTCAGTCCCTTTTCCTCTGGTGACAAGAAGCACAAATCTGAATTCAGAGAATCTCTTCACCAGTGCAAATTAAACTTTGTACCAAGCAGCAATACATAAGCGGTTAAGGAGGGAGATGTCTATAATGGCTATTTACAGAGTATACAGAGAGCAATGTTTCACACCTATATGTGAACCAGGAGGCGTGCACCCGCCCACAGTCACTATCACACAGATAGTAAGCAACATACACAATCACTATCAAGAATGCTTTACAAATAGGTGTCATTTACCGGCCACCTACTGCTTTTTACTCCTGATGTATTAAATGATACAAGCATTTCCTAGGATAAACAGTCTCGCTCAGCTGTGAACAAGCCTAGAGTTCGGGAACCCTCCCTAATGAGAGAGTGCCTGCCTAAGCTCATCAGCACATATTTACACACTTCCTGCAAACAACCCGTTTCTCTTTACACAAGTGCTAGGAATTAGCATCAGCTGTTGGGAAAACGGCTTTTCTTCAGTTCTTGCAGGGCAGTTATAATTATGACAGTTAGAGACAATTCAAACACCCAAAATTTCTTTGAGTGCATTTTGAAATCAATGACAAAGAAATGAGTAAGAATAACATGAGGATTTGTTGATAAATATTATTTTTTTAAAAAATTTATGCTTTTGAACATCAATACTTGCTTGTATACCATAACCACACTGTATTTCCTATCCATGGCAGCGTCATTGCAAAATCCTGCAATGCTCTCATCTATTTATGGCTGGTTTGTTTATGTTTTGACAAGGTTGCACCCTGTTGTCTAGACTAACTTCATACTTCTGCCTCAGCTCCGAAGCCCTAAGATTACTGGTTACATGTTACTTTGTTAACAATAAATTAAAAGAACACCTATAGCAATGTTACTTTGTGCCATCGTTTTGTAACATGGATATGTTTACCTAGTCCAGTTGTTTTATAACATATTAAGTTCAAGACTGATAGCTTGTGGCCTCCAGAATAATAAGGAAAACACACATGCTACTAAGAACTTAAAGGCCTTTCCTAGACAAATGCAATTGTACTTTGTATCACTCTTATTTGCTCTCCAGTGTTTTTTTTCTATGCACAGTACACTGTTATAGGAGTTACACGATTACAAGCATGACTGATTCATGGCTTTAACATGGAGGAAGTTCACAACCCACCCTGCCATTCTTTTATTGACTAGCATAATCATTGGAGAGACTAATGATTGGAAAAGGATACAAAATAATACATAGATTTTTAGTCAGCTAAATCTTCTGCAACTTCCTTTACTAGTTAAAAGAAGAAAAGTGATCATGAATTACAGTAAAAATAGAATGTTATGAGAGCAGGGAGTGGAGTGCTGGAGAGGTGGCTCCACAGTTAGGAGGCCTTGTTACTTTCCTAGAGGACCTGGGTTCAGTTCCTATCACCCACATGGTGGCTCAGAACCACTGTGGTACACATACACGCATGCAAGCAAACACCCATACACATGAAATGGACTAAATAAATGTAAAAAAAATGACTGAAATTTCTTAGCAAAATTTGGGTTTTTTTATAATTGCTTTGAAAAATTACTTATATCAACTTTGATCTCTAAATAGCTCAATTTATAACTAAATGCTTTCAACATTTCAGGAAATTCATCTTGATTATAATATTTTTGGAAAATGTATTCCTTGGATTTGCCAGTCAGTCCTTGAATCAACAGCAGTTTTTAATCATTTTGGAAAAACACCCAGAATCTTAATGATTTTAAGAGTCTTATGGGCTCACAACATAGTCAGTGGTAGAATTCTTGGCTAGTGTGGATGAAACACTGCAGTCTATTTAAACACTGTAATGGGGTAGAACTGGGAGAGCTAAAGGTATATTAATATTACTCCCCAAACCATTCCTTTTTAAATATTCTTTTTGTTTGTTTAGTTGGTTAGTTGGTTTGTCTTGGTTAGGTTTTAGAGACAGGGTATCTCTGTAGCCTTGTCTGTCCTGAAACATGGAGGTGGGAAGAAGGTAAGAGCTAGATCATGGCAAGGTAGACAAGTCTGGCCTCAAACCTGGCGATCTGCTTACCTTTACCTCCCAAGTGATGGCATTAAAAGTATGCACACCACTGCCCAGCACACATAATTTTTGAAAAATGAATCTTAGGAACCTAATACTTTGTTAGTTGTGAATACCCTATGAACTGTTCCTATTTTTTGTAATATTAATTTGTCTTTATTCTTGCGAATTTCATACATGTACGCAATGAAACATGATCATATACATCCCCTAATTTCTCTATCCATCTCTCCTAAACCCCACCTCCTATATAGCCCCTCCCAACTCCATATTCTCTTTTAGAAAATAATAATCCATTAAGTTCAATCAGTGTTTCCTGAATGTGTACAGGTGCATGGTCACCCACTGGAATATGAGAAATCTACCTTTGGCCATACTTTCAAACAAGCATGAGCCCCTGCCCCCAAATGCCCAAGCAACTCCCATCCACCAATAGCTGCTCAGTAAGAGATGGGGTGGGGCAGCACCTCCCAGCCCATGCAGGTTTGGTTGGATTGATCTTGTGCTGGTCTTATACAGCAGGTATGAGATCGTAAGTGCAACCGGCATGCTGTGTGCAGAAGTTTCCATCTCACAGCCCTCCCCGTCATGATCTAGCTCTTACGTTCTTCCCACCCCCATGTTCCATGTTCCTTGAACCTTGGTGATGGCGGTAGAAAAGGAGGAAAAAGTCTCATTTAGGGGCTGAGTACTCAGTGTCTTCTCAGCACTTGGGCTGCACATGCATCGCAGCATTGCCTATTGCCTGCTGCAAAAAGAAACTTCTCTGGCCAAAGTTGAGAGCAGCCCAAGTCTATGAGTAGAAACATAAATATGTAGAATGCAATTTGACAGTGTGACCATTTAGCAAAATACCACCAACAGCAGGTCCTTTCCTGGGGCCTATCACATCCTAAACCATGCACTTTCCAGCAGGATTGTAGTAGTGGGCATGATCCTCTGGATCAGATCTAAATCCAACCAGAAAACAGTTAATTGCCCCATAACAGTAACTGTATGACATCATGTCTCGTTTATGACATCCTTCTGTGTGTGTATAACTCATCTGCATGGTATTTATCTCCCACTGGCCTCTCTTCTCTGCCTTCTTACCTCTTCCCCTGGCACCCTTCCTCATACCAAATAGTCCCTTCTATTTCCATGTTGTTTTTTTTTTTTTTTTAGCCTAGACTATGGACACCAGAAAAAAAATATGTAATATTTCTCCTGAATCTGGCTTTCTTCAGCCTAATATTTTAATCTTTAGTTCCATCAATTTTTCTGAAAATGATATAATTTTGTTCTTTTTTTATGGCTAACTAAAACTCCCATCTTGTCAATATATCATATTTTCTATATATCCATTGTCCTTAAAAAACCTTTTTTTTAAAGATTTACTTATCTATTATATTTAAGTACACTGTAGCTGTCTCCAGACACACCAGAAGAGGGCATCAGATCTCATTATGGATGGTTATGAGCCACCGTGTGGTTGCTGGGATTTGAACTCAGGACCTTTGGAAGAGCAGTCAGTGCTCTTAACCGCTGAGTCACCTCTCCAGCCCCCTAAGTCTCTGTTCTTTATAAATTACTCAGTCTCCAGGGTTTTGTCATAGCACTACAGAAGAGTAAGACAGTGTTAAAGCTTGGAAAACAGTTTCCAAAGTCGAGGCCTCAGCAGCAGCTCAGGAGCAAACTGTCTGTCTGACTTTTCCTCCCTCTGTCTCTCTCATCTTTGCTCTCCTCAGGATGAGTCACAGAAACAGAATTCTTTTTCCCCCAAGAGTGGACTGCTGTGGTGGTTTATATGAGAATGGCCCGCAGTGCCATTGAATGCCCGGCCCTAGTTAGTAGTGCCTTTTGAAGAAATTTAGAAGGTATGGCTTGTCAATCACCTGCCTTTCGTTTTAGAGGTATCCCTCTAAAACCTTCTGATGGTCAAGAAAGGAATGACCCTTTTCTTCCCTTGCCCCAGGTACTGATGCAAAAGTAATTATCATTTTGGTGACCATAAGAAGTGTTTTAAGGGGTAGAGAAAAGCTTGAAAAGAAATTAACTAAACTATGAAATATGTGTTTCCTTTGCATGAGTAATTATTTCCCCTATTTCTTTATAATTTTCTTTTCAATAAGGGCCTAATATTTTAACAATGGAATGCTTCCTTTTGGAATGGAATGGAACACACCTGTGTGTGTGTGTGTGTGTGTGTGTGTGTGTGTGTGTGTGTGTGTGAGCACATGTGCATTCAGATGTGTTTGGGTTCATATGTGTGTGCAGGTGCGTGTCTACATACATATTTGGAGGCCCTAAGTTGATGCTGGTTATCTTCCTCAATGGCTTTCCATTTCATTTATTCAGGCAGGCTCTCTCACTGAACCTAAGCTCACCAATTCCGGCTTTTCCAGCAAGCTAGCTTGCCTTGGGGAGCTACTGTTTCAGCCTCCCGAAGTGCTAGGATTAAAGGCATCTGCGATTCCCACCAGGCTTGTACATGAGTTCTGGGGATCTGAAATCCACAGCTTTGTGCAGCGAGTACTTTATCCACTGAGTCATCCTTCAGCCTCCAACTCTGTCTTCTAAAAAGTATTGCTTAAGGACTCCGGGTTATGCTTAAGCAAGCAGCCCTGGCTTCAATCCCCAGGGCCTGAGAAATACAAAGATCAAATAAAAAAACATTACTGAATCCATGATTTAGTTACCGATATCCTCACGTTCACTTCTCAATGTCTGCATATGATTGTATTGCAGAGTGTCAGGGCACATGGTCCGACAGGATGTCAGAGCACTCACATCTATCTTAGGGGTAGCAACAAGGCACAGTTATCCCCAAGGCTTGAGACACAGCTTCAACACCAAGACACAGGTGTTCCTAGAAAGGAGATTCTTGGAGTTCTTTGCCAAATGCTTTTCGTTCTCCTGACTTCTGGGCACATGATGACAGCATACTTTCTGCCCTCTTGTGACTGAGCAGGGAGACAAGACTGATCCAGGAAAGTCAACTGTGAGCATGAGTGGCATGTGTCATTTCTAGGTTGGATTCTTTACTCAACAAAGTAAGGCCATCCAGAACCTATTTCCCTGTAACACAACCACGAAGACCAGATGTGACTGAATCCTCGAAAGCCTAAGGAACAGAGCATCTCTGTAGCAAGAAACCAGCCCATTGCCATGTGCCACAGGGACTGTGGGAAGTGTTCAAGGTCGTTTGGCTTAGTTACTCCCAGCAAAAAGCCTAAACCTTCAAGGTATCCCTTGGGATTTGAGGGTGGCTCTTGAGAAGGACATGCTGCGACAGTCTGTAAGTGCATCCGTGGAAACACTGTTTACTAGTGTGATGTTTTCCCTCTCCTAGTGGACTACCCGATGCTTTTAATTATTATGATTTACAAATATATTTCATCATAAAGAAATGCCTCAGAGAGACAGGTCAATTCTTTTATTGTGTAAACTGTGGGTCATTTATAAATGTAGAAAGATGCTGTGTTCTGAATGTTTGGATCCCCCTCAAAACTCATATGTTGAAATGCTACTTCCCAGACTGACTGGAAGAAGAAGGCTTTGGAGCATCGTGAGAGGAGGAGGGCTTTGACTGCATAAAAGGCATCATGGCAACACCCAGTAAGGAGCCATCTGTGAAGGAAACAGGCCCTTGCTCAACCTTGCCAACACCTTGATGACCCGACCCACGGGTCCAGTTATTCAGGGTCCCGAAGAGGCACTACCCGAGGGTCAAGGGGGGGAGAAAAGAAGGAGACCAAGCAAAGTTCTGTTGTCAAGGTCTCGTTTATGGGAGTGAGCATTACAGCTTATAAGGCATTCCAATAGGGGAAATGGCATTTGGGAAACACAAAGGAGGGAGGGAAGGGGGTATTCCGGCAGTAATAGCGGGAAGTGAAATGGTCCTGGGAGACATCAGGTGTTTACACAGGTTATCTGGCTTTTACACAGGCTAAAACATCCTGCAGATTGTTCTTGGAATTTTCCTGTGCTATCAGTTCGTGGGAATCTTCCTGTGCCATCAGTTGTGGGAATCTTCCTGTGCCATCAGTCTGTGGGAAAGGCTTTTATCCAGCAATCTCATGATCTTGCAGCAGCCACCTTCCTTGTTAAACCTTTCTAGAAACACTCTCATAGATGCCATGTCTCCTAGGTGATCCTAAATCCTGTCAAGTTGACAGGATTAACCATCATACTTCTGCATTGTATTTATTTTGGGATATCAGGAGGATATAAAGGTTTCTCACATATTCTTTTGTGAACCACGGTGTCACAGGGAGCTTCTCTTGCAGAGAATCAGGAATATTCTAACGAAAAGCTTGAGTGTGTGATGGGTACAAATCCCAAATAAGGCTGTCCTTTCAGTCTCACAGAATGCACCATTAAGGGTTGCGTGGCCAGGCCGGGCGGTGGTGGTGCACGCCTATAATCCCAGCACTTGGGAGGCAGAGGCAGGCGGATCTCTGAGTTCGAGRCCAGCCTGGTCTACCGAGTGAGTTCCAGGACAGCCAGGGCTATACAGAGAAACCCTGTCTCGAAAAAAACCAAAAAAAAAAAAAAAAAAGGGGGGGGGGTTTGCATGGCCAGTGT
This sequence comes from Apodemus speciosus, assembly GCA_002335545.1. Taxonomy (NCBI): domain Eukaryota; kingdom Metazoa; phylum Chordata; class Mammalia; order Rodentia; family Muridae; genus Apodemus; species Apodemus speciosus. The sequence goes on from BDUI01000130.1 coordinate 224,863, forward strand.
CTACTCATCTATGAAGTCAAATGAAAACACCCTTACACCACCCATGATGTCTCCTCTCCAGGTCCATTTTCCTGAAAAATGTCTTCTCTCCATAGTCCATTTGCTCATCCATCCATCTCCAACCCTCTGCCAAGTGGATTCTCACCACTGCTCTGCTTTCCTGCTAAGGCCAACAGTGACCCCAGGAAGACAAACGATCTTGTGTAATCTCCTTTGGCTTCTCTGCACCTGGTAAAAAGGGAACTTGAGATGCTTTGTCCCTTGGGGTTTCACAATGCAAAGTGCGTGTCCCGAATCCCTTTGTGAACCTTTGGGAGCTGCTCCTCCATCAGAACACCCAAGGACAGACCTCCACGCGGGTATTTTTCTCTTCCTTAGGATCTCCACACAGATGATTTCACCCACTGACACCTTTCGTTATTATCACCATATGATAATGATTCCCAGATCCCTCTTCTGAGCCCAGTCCATCTAACTAACCATTTACCCTGAGGTCTCACAACAATTGCATGCTGTAGTTAGCACAGTGTCCACTGAAAAACTGAAATTCAACAACTATCACTAATGGACAAACATGCTTACAAATCCTACTGAAAACATAAACGTAGAGTTTCCTTTCCTTTATAAACTTAGTATTTTTGTTCATGGTAGGAATCTGATAACATTGCTCCCTGTGTGAGAAACAAAGCATTAGCAAACCCCACCTCAAAAGTTCAGTGTTGTTTGGATCCAGTCTAGTTTCGCTTCCAGTACTCACGGTACCAGGAGACTGGATCCCTTGTGCAAGGAGGGACTATGCTGCCGTTTCCTGAACCGTGGCCCTCCCACCACGCATACCGAGACTACGAAGCTTTATTGACCTTGTCCCTGGCTAACCTCAGACCCTCAACCCAGCTCTCACACTGTGACTACTTCCTAGGTGCTATATAATCCGCTTCTTTAGACGCTCCATGGACTGTGACCACCTCGAGCCAGGAGGCTCCCTGTCCTGCAGGCACCTCACTCAGTACAGAACCTCTTCTTCACATGTGCTACTCCACCTTTACCGCTTCTCCAGATGATTTGTCCCCAAATCCCTTTCTCCATGAGATTGCCCAGCCCACCTAATATAAATGTGTATCACCTCGTCTGCCAACCCTACCACTTAATATGAGTTATTCCAGCTTAATATATATTCTCTTAGGCCTACAGATGACCCTCATATCCAGGAGTCTTACATCTATAGGTTCATCATATATGAAAATATACAGGAAAAAATGTCTTTAAATAAAATGTCTGACATAATAATAAAACAATAATGGAAGCATCAAACCAGAAAGTTTAGTTGCCATGACAACTGCATTCCCAATTTTATACTAAGGCTGGCAAAAACTCAAACTAGAAAAGAATAAAATGCCATGAATTTATGGCATAAGTGGTAAAAATTATGCATTCTGGAATCCAACAGTTTGTTTTGATTCTAGCTGTGGTTCATAACCTTCAAAGTTAACTCCCCACGTCTACTCTCTTCCTATCTGTACTCCCAAAGCAAGATACGTAGGAATAACACTTAACCAAGACCAAGTACTGGACTGGAGAGACGGCTCGGCAGTTAAGAGCACTGACTGCTCTTCCAGATGTCCTGAGATCAATTCCCAGCATCCACATGGTGGCTCACAACCATCTGTAGTAGGATCCAATGCCCTCTTCTGGTGTGTTTGAAGAAAGCAACAGTGTATTTTATGTGTATACATTAAAAAAATAAATAAATCTTAAAAAAAAAAAAAAACAGAGCAAACACCAAAAGCAAATTAGAAGTAGCCACTGCTATACCAAGACAGTGTGAGGGCAACTCAACAGGAAGATTAAATGATCAGACGCTGGGAAGGGGCCTTGCAGGGGTCTGGGCTTCCGTGCTGCCTAAGGAAAGGACAGATATACTCATGTGTCCTTCTCACACAGATGCAGACCAAAATGAGCCATGGCGAACTGGGCTTTCCCTGGTGGTCAAGCCTGAGCCTTGAACACCCCACACAAGAAGAGGCAGATGCTGACAGATAGGGAGGATCTGTGCAGGTTTGAGTTCCTTATCTGGGTGAGACGAGCCAGACGGGAACTGTTGGCAGGAACGTCCTCGACAACCTGCCCCTTTCCCTTCGCTCAGGGAGCCCCTGGCCTTTCATGGTTGATTGCAGACGCATGTCACCCACCCATCTCCTAAAGGGACACACGGAGTCCTCACACCTGAAATGGTAAGACTTCCCTTGCACAGCAGTCTCAAGCCCGAATTCTTGATCTCCTCCTTCCTCCTGTCCAGTCTGCTGCCGAGTCACGCCTTGCTGTTTCTGCCGCTGTCCTGGGCGCACGTTCAGCTTCCTTCCCTCTGCTGTGGCCTCTCAACTGACCTTCAGTTTCTGTTCCCAGCTCTCTCAGACTCACTCTCCACTCGGAAGCCAGGGCCATTAGGAATACAAACAGGACCGTCTGATGCCTGTCTGAAACCTGACAAGGGCCTGGCATCAACATCCAAACATCTAGGATTTCCCAGAGTCCATCACTCATCCTACTGCCAATTATTAAAGAGTCCTTCCCCTGGCCTTGAACGGCAATGACAGACACATTTATTATGTACGTTAGTATGTACCTATAGGATAGATATTTTAGTCTTGATTTACCATGCTATAAGACTTCATGCAACTTCTGATTTTTATATTAAGATCTATTTGAGCTTATTTTTCATAACTCAATAGAGAATTTTTGTGCAGAATTTTCACTTGATAAGTTTTCAAGGAGTATTTTTCACAAGATTTATTTTTAACTGATGTGTGTGTATGTGTGTGCATGCATGCATGTGTGTGCAAGTGCTCAAGGAGCACAGAATAGGGAGTCAGATCCTCTGGAGTTGGTCCAGGTAGTTGTAAACTGACTGACTAACATGAGTGCTTGGAACAAGCTTGAAACCTTTAGAAGAGCAGTAAGCGCTTGTAACTGCAGTCCTGTCCCTCTGACCCCAGCAAATATATTTTTACTGTTTTTCTAAGCAACAAAATGTGCAGGGTTTCAGAATGTTGACTGGCTAACACCTTATGTAACTTTTAAGTATAATTCACAATCAAAAGATTTTGATACACACATCAATATATTTTATAGAATTTTTTATAAGATCTGATTATTATAATATTCCTGAAACAGAAATACTCCAAGTCAGGGAACTTCTTGGGTTATCATATCAACTGAACTTTTAAAAAGGGCTCTAAACATAGGTACCTTTAAATTTCAACAGGAACTAACTTTTTGCAAAAACAGTCAACTCCTGATGACCACTGGGTATATCTTGAGTTCCAGTATGGTTGCTGTTGCGGGGTGTTTTGCTGTTGCTGTTTTGTATGGAGGCTTGTTTGTTGAGGCAGGGTCTCACTGTGGGAGCACTGGCTGGTTGGGAGCACTGGCTGGTTGGGAGCACTGGCTGGTTGGGACTTAAGATAACCCTCCCCACACTCTGCCTCACAAGTGCTGGGATTATAGGTGTAAGCCTCCGTGCTTGGCTCAAGACATGTTGTCGTTAGTAAATATTCCTGCATATTTAACGGATGCTGGGCTGAGCCAATGCAGCCTGGGTTAGCAATGTGGCCATATGGGATGGTTCGGTGGTAAACACTTGTCTGGTATAGGAAGGTTCTGGGTTCGAGCCCTATGAAAGCATGGGGGTTGCATATGCAGGGTCCTGTATAAAACACAGCACTTTCAGATGCCCAGACAGCGCTTTTGGAGGAATTCTTTTCTTCCTACTGTTTGCTTTTTAACGTGTGTTGCAGTCTCTTTGACTTTCAGTGTCTAAGCAAGTGGCTAATTTGTCTTTCATTAGCCAAAAACATTTCTTTGCTATGTATTAAATGTGTGTAAATTTTTAAATCTATAAGTATCTATAAGTATACAGGCTATGTAGCCACATTAAGATAAAAACAATATAGATGGAGTGGTGATGCCACACAACTTTAATTCCACACCTGGGAGGCAGAGGCAGAGGGATATCTGAGTTCAAGGCTAGCCTGATCCAGAGTGAGTTCCAGGACAGCCAGGTCTACACGGAGAAAGTTGGTCTCAAACAAAATAAAACAAAACAGTTAGATGTAATGTTATAGCTTGGCTATAGTTTTCAGTCTTTAAAATGTCAAATATATAAAAACATCTCATAAGCTATGGTTGAGGATATAAAGCTAATTGTTTTTCTATTCTTCTGTCATGGACTTTTTTCTTCTGGGTTTGGTGGTGGATAAGTATAGAAAATATATTTGACACTGAAAGTGAAATATTTACTGTGAAGCTTTACAACTTCTATTCATGAGACCAATTCTAACTGTATATGAATGTATTGAGTTCTTTAAATATTGAATTAAATTATAATTTAATTAAACATTACCTTAATTGTAAGGTAATTATAATGATAAAAATGCCTTAATTATAAAAAGTAATTGAAGCACAACTTGTTATAGTAGTAAATACCTTAACTACTTTTGAAATGTTTTCTTTTTATTTATCTGTATGTCTCTATGTGAGTATATGCCAAGAGTGTACAGGAATGTGAGCAGGAGTCCCTGGAGCTGCAGTTTTAGGCAGCTGTGAGTCACATGACTCGGTGCTGGGAACCAAACTCTAGTCCTTTGGAAGAGCTGCAAGTGCTCTCAATCAATGAGCCTTCGCTCTAATCCCTCGATATGTTCACTTAAAACCAAGAGGAAGGTCTATAAGATGGCTTAGTGGGTGTGGTGTGTAGCTGCTTTATTCTAATATTAAGTTCCCACAAAAAACTGCTTACATGAGTGTCTGAGTGTAGCTTCTGGGAATCTTCCCCCCCACCCCCCCACCCCCATTTTGATTGGTAAATAAAAACGCCAACAGCCAATGGCTGCGAAGGACAGACTGAGGCTGTTTGCAACTTCCCAAGCTTGGAACCCAGTGGGGGGAAAGGGAGACCTGCTCTGCTGGCAGGGTGTGGAGGGGGGGAGAGGGTGGAGGAGAGGAGAAACAGGAGCCCTGAGAAGAGTGCAGGACCAAGAGGCATGGCCGCCTTGTGAAGGAGCCAGGAGAGCGCGGCCCGGGTGGGCAGCCCTCTGGGTCCAAAGCAGCCAAGGGAGAATATAGAGTTTAGTAAGTAATAACTCAGGATATTGTCAGGAGAGGGGCTAACCGCGTGGAGGTTAGGCAGTGGCCCAGCTATTGAGCTATTTAAGGCATATCCAGAGATAAAGGCTTTGTGTGTGCGTCTCATTCCGGAACATAAACCACTGGGGTGGGTAGCGGCAAACCTGCTGCCGAGATTTGTTTTTTTAAATAATTATTTTAACAGTGGTGGCTTGAATATGCTTGGCCCATCAGAAGTGGCACTGTTAGGAGGTGTGGCCTTGTTGGAGGAAGTGTGTCACTGTAGGGGTGGGCTGTGAGACCCTCCGCCTAGCTGCCTAGAAGCCAGTCCTCTGTCTACCTTCAGCACAAGCTGTAGAACTCTCAGCTCCTCCAGTGCCACGCCTGCCTGCACACTGCCATATATCTGGCCATGATGATAGTGGACTGAACCTCTGAACCCGTAAGCGCCCCAATTAAATGTTGTTCTTTGTAAGAGTTGCCTCGGTCATGGTGTCTGTTCACAGCAATGGAAACCCTAACTAAGATATTGGGTGTGGGTACTTTGCCACCAAGCCTCAGGACCGGAGTTGAATCTCTGCTCCCCATATTGTAAAAGGCAAAAAACTAACTCCTGGAAGCTATCTGCTGACGCCCACACTTGCACCACGGCACACATGTACCCCCATATATACACATACATGAAAACAAATAAAGAAATTAATAAAATAAGAACATAAACACGCCTAAGAGGAGAGTATAGTAGTTCACTCCTATAATTCCGACCCTCGGGAGACAGAAGCAGAAGGATTGCTATTGAGTTCAGGACGGGTCTGGGCTATATAATATTTTCAGACCACCCTGGACTACTATGTGGGATCCTGTGTTTAAAATCATCATTGTCATCATCAACAACAATAACTACAGAAATTTCAAGAGTATTTGTTTCTTTGAACTAGCTATATAAATGTTCTGGAAATAATACAGTACTTAAGTACTTAATACAGTACTTAATACTATCTGCTTAGCTGAGTGTGGTCACTCATCCCTTTAAACCCAGCACTCAGGAAGCAGAGGTAGCTGAATCTCTGTGAGTTCGAGGCCAGCCTAGTCTACATGGTAAGTTTCAGGATGACAAAGGTTACATTGTAGTATAACCCTGTCTTGAAAATAAAACAAAAAAACTAGAAAAGAAAAAAGAAAAAGAGAAGAGTATATGCTTACACCATTTCTACATGAGAAAATATGGTTTAAAAAATCAGAGACCCTGATGTTCAAATCGGTGGTCAATGGTCATTTATACATCAACTTGCTATTTAAATAAATAAATATTTGGGGACAATAATGGCCGAGGCTACAATGGAAGGGTGGAGGGAGCTTTAATCCTGCACACTTCAACCATGAGGATGGCAGGAATTGGCTACCTTCACCCTCCCAACCTGGCACCGGAAAGCCTGCTTCTCCACCATCAACCCTAGTAAGAATTCCCCTGACAGTTATTAGGCCTCACTCCTTGTTGGAATGCCCCACTATGCATTGTTGTTGTTGTTGTTGTTGTTGTTGATACCAATTTGTCTTAGTCAGGGTTTCTATTCCTGCACAAACATCATGACCAAGAAGCAAGTTGGGGAGGAAAGGGTTTATTCCGCTTACACTTCCACACTGCTGTTCATCACCAAAGGAAGTCAGGATTGGAACTCAAGCAGGTCAGGGAGCAGGAGCTGATGCAGAGGCCATGGA
>BDUI01000130.1:249687-264292 GCA_002335545.1 Apodemus speciosus
AGAAAGAAAGAAAGAAAGAAAGAAAGAAAGAAAGAAAGAAAGAAAGAAAGAAAGAAAGCCCAGAGGTCTAAAGACTTAGAACACTGGGCAAGAATCCCTATTGGCGATCCAAGTCTCCAGTTTCACAGATGAGATGTTTCACACTGTTACTTTCCATCCATAATTATAACACATGACACTTTTCATGAAAGTTCTATCTTGCACTGATGATAAATCATGAACCTGAAGATGTAACTCGGTAGGCAGGTTGCTTGCTGGCATTCAGAGAGCCCTGGATAAGAAGGATCTGAAGTTCAAAGTCATCTTCAACTATATAAGGGGTTCAAAGCTAGCTGACGCCACAGACCTTGTCTTAAAAACAAAAACAAAAACATGGGGTGGGGTGTCAAGAGATGGCTAAGCAGTTAAAAGCACTGACTACTCTTCCAGTTTTGGGTTTTTTGGGGCGGTTCAAATCTCATCCATGTGGCAGCTCACATCTGTCTGAAACAAGATCTGATACCCTCTCACAGACATAATACATGTAGACAAAACACCAATGCACATAAAAGTAAAAATAAACAACAACAACAACAAAGGAAAATATGGGTCATACACTTTCTTAGTCCTAGCACATGGTGGGCAGAGGCAGACAGATTTGAGATCAGCTCGGTCTACTCAGTGAGACCCTATCTAAAGCAAACAACTCAGATAGTATTTGGATGCAGCTATATTGTATTTGAGGGTGGAGAAATGGCTCAGAGGTTAAGAATAACTGTTGCTCTTCCAAAGGACCTGAGTTTGATTCCAGATTGGGTGGCCCACAGCCATCTGTAACTCCAAGTGTGATCTGATGCTCTCTTTTGCCACACCCATGCCCCTCTTGTAGGAGGTACTGATAGTAAGGTCTGGTTTCCTAATTTGTTCTTGATTTGGTCAATAAAGGAGCCTGGGAGTCAATTGCTGGGTGGAAGGGACAGATGGGACTTCTGGGTCCCAGGAAGAAGAGGAAACGGAGGAAAAGAGAAGGGGTTTCTGTTAAGTTTAGGAACCATATTCACGCAGCTATTACGTAAGATCTCGGGAAGCCAGAACCAGCAGCCTCTGCCACCAGCGGATAGCCAAGGAAGTTGGTGGAGACTGGCTGACACAGGCTAGCTGATGAGTTCAGGCCAGGAGATCCTGTGTCCAGCAATTGTGCTAGTAAGCAAATTCTAAAGTAATGAAACAGTGTTTTTCATTCACAGAGCAAAGATGGGTAGAGAGAGAAGGCGGGTCGGCAATGGCGGCTTCGTGAAGCTAAGCTAGGAGGAACAGAAGAAAGCGAGGCGGGGGCTGGCAGCAGCTGCTCTGGGAGCTAAGCCTGGAGAGGCCAGAGGGCTGGCTCTCTCTCTCTCTCTCTCTCTCTCTCTCTCTCNTCTCTCTCTCTCTCTCTCTCTCTCTCTCTCTCTCTCTCTCTCTCTCTCCTACTTCTGCTTGTATTTTTTAGTTTCTGTTTTGTGGATTTAGGTTATGTTTCTTGGGTTTTGCTTGTTTGGTTTTGAGAGAGGAAAGAGAGAGAAAGAAAGGGTATGAAATGTGATCAGAATATATTGTATGCAATTTTTTCTATCAAAAAAGGAGAAATACTTAAAATTCAGCTGTGATAAATAAGACTACATAAAAATGTGAGTTTTGTTGTTTTGTTTTGTTTTGTTATTGGCCRTCTAGTGGTCCTCTCTGAGGAGCTATTGCCGAGAAATGGTTCCTGAGGGAAAGGGAGTCTTTTTCCTCAGTGATGTAGCATTACTAAATCATCCGTGCTACCTGAGCTCGTGCAAGCAGCCCTGGTCAGCTCAGTGTCCCAGAAACAGAGCAGGAGGGGACTTGCTAGAAAGAAAGGATTCTGCAGGAAGTTGGAGCAGGCTAGAGAGGGTGATGGGGTAGAAATAACCAGATTTTATGTGTGTACATATGTGTGTATATATATGTATTATGTATATGCATATATAATATATAAATATAATATAGCTACATATTATATATACATATATAAGTATTGTATGTGTATGTGTTTATATATATGTAAGTATATATGAAATTCTCAAATAATAATAAAATAAACAGAAAAGAATGATAACCAATCTCCCCAACAGGCCAGTTTCAAACAAGATAATATCATCTGTCTGCTTTCATCCTTACCAAAGAAAGCAATCTGAAGCAAACCAGTAAATCACTTTTCTATTGTGTCTGTTTCAGAGATTTACAAGGAAAGGGACCAGGAAGTAGTCTGCTTTTCTTTTCTTCTACTTTATTACCCCTTCTCTATGTACAAAACCTCTCTAGAACATAGACAACTTTCTCCAGCAGCCGGTTAAACCAGTGTTTCCAGCTTGAAATCCCAGAGCCGTTACCCAAAGTCCCACGTTTAACCTGGGACGGGGTCTGAACAGCAGTCAGTGAGGGAGACCTCTCCTTCCCACCGTGTCTGTGGTGTACTTACCTTCCGGAGCTCCTTTGCCCTCCAAGAGCTCTCGAGTTTTATGAAATCCACCTGATTGTGCTCACTGTCATGGGGCAAGGCTGCGGCCTGGGCTTCCGACCCACTCTGTGTTGGTGCCATGGGGGAGCAGAGACGGGGTATTTCCCATGCGATGTCTGTATCTGGATGTTTTGTCAGCCATCTCCACTGTGCCCCACTATCCAGGAGCATGCTTTCTAAGGGCTTTTTGTGTTGTGCTGATTCTCTTCCTGCTTGGTAACTGACACCGGTTTAGAATATTCAAGAGCCCAGGAACTGGGGGCCTTGTGTCTGTTCTGCTCATGATGTCAAGTGGCTTTGGCTCAGTGAGAAGAGAGGAAATGTGCCTGCGCTGTCTGTCCTGGCACCCAAGTCCAGCTCCCTTAGACTGCTCGTTTCCACCCACCGCCGCACCCCTCCCCCAACAGAAAGCCTCCCCACCCCCTCCATTTAGAAAAACGAGACTTTTTGCACCCAAAATGAAGACGCTAGAAACACCTCTACGCTTCAAGCTATGATGTCCTTCCCCAGAGGCTTCGTCTCCCCAGTGTACCCTCATGTGCGAGCTGAGGGCCAGAAGAGGAACACCGGGAGAGCGAAGCTGGATTAGAGTCAGGAGAGAAGAAAGCTGTCTAGGTGCTTCTGTAGTTTGCCCCTTCTTATTCTCCCTTAACTCCAACATATTCCATACAAACAGAATAGGAAAACTAAATACTAATTTGAAAACAAGCTTTAAAATATTATAGTTAGATCATTGTAAGTATTTCCCTGTCTAGAATTTCTTATCCCCCAGAAATGGTTAAAGAAATTAGAAGAAAACAAACAAAGCGCATTCCTTTTATTCTTGTTTTTAATTCAAATTTTCACTTGGTTAATGGTCATGCAATGGTTATTAAGGCCCAAACTTCTCTAACTACTGAGATAATATAGGTTCCTCTTATCCTATGCCTCCTCCTTGGTGGAATCTGAAGATCTACCCTGGGTTGATGACAGTTTTGGCTCAAGTTGGATCTGCTTCTGGTGGCTTCTACCGAAAGCTGCTAATGGTTCTCCTTTTCCCCACCAGAGATTTCTTTGCAACGCGGGCGTTGAAGCGGTTATTCCGAGCCTTCTTAGTAAGGCAATCATCCGGGCCTCTGAGGATCTTTGGTTTCCTAGTAATCATGCCTTCCGTTGTCCTCGCGGTGTGCTTGGAAGCGTCCGTCTTATCTGCTTCCGCTAACTTCAGACATTTCCTGTCCTGCTCACCGGTCGTCTGCAAAGGCTTCTCGTGGCCCGGTCCCGCTTCGTGGAGATGAAACTCCCTGAGGATATCTACCCTCTGTTGTAGGATATGACATTCATTCTCTAGCAGGGCTGCGATCAAATGCAGCGAGTGGGTGTCGTGGCTCAGTTTCTTCACCTGCGCCTCCAGCTTCTGCTTGGTGGATAGCTCGTTGTTGGGTTGGGTTTGGGAACAGACTGGATCGTCGTCAATAGTTTCTTTGACTTCTTTCTGGCATTCCTGATATGACCTCATTAGTTCGCTGAGTTCATTATGTTGTTTACTCCAGTGATCTGCTTCCTGCAGTAACTGCTCCATGTTGTTCCTGAGTTTTCTGTACTCTCCACGAATGTGAAGGGATCCATTCCGTCGTCTTTTCATGCTCAGCTGCACGCCGTCAAAGCCTCGTTTTTCTTCTGAATTGCACAGATCCCTTGTAAACTTTTGTACCATGTTCTTAGCACTCTGGTTTTTCATTAACATTCCCTGCTTCATTGGGTTCTGTTCTCTCTCTGAGTCGTAATTAATGAATAGATCATCTTTAAATCGTATTTTATTTCTCTTCTCAACACCTCTGACGTTAAGTTCTGACAGGTCTTCAGGAATACAGGCATCTCCAAAAGGCTCCTCAGCTGTTGTCTTCTCTTCAAAGCCTGCTATGTTTTTAAGAACATCTTTAACGTCCTTTAAGAGATTGCTAAATTTTTGTACCTTCCCTCGTTTTCCTACTGGACAGATACTATTCTTTGGTGGTGGGAAGGAGCTGCAGCAGAAAGTGGGGAGTGATCCGATTTCAAGGAGGGAAATGGTGATCCCAGAGTTCGCTGGTTCTTGCTTAGCACTAGGAGCAGGCTTAGGAGATGGAGAACGGGGAATGGGCATCTCACGGGGGACGGGCATCTCAGATGAGCTGTCAGTGTCCGACATTGGGACCTGTGGAAAGCAGATAACCTTAGAGATTCCAGGAAGGACAGATGGCAGTCTCCTGTGAGGTTGGAGGAGATGGAACCAAGCAGGAGTTATGGACCAGAGTTATGACTGAGACCAGGGAGATGGTGTTCAGGTAGAAGGTTACATCTCAGACAGCCCAGGGGGAGGAGTTGGGAAGGGGGGCCAGGAGCTGTGGCTCCATCTCCCTTCTGCTAGGCTTCTGGTATTTTTTCCAAGGCCCCAGCAACTAGGTCTTTATTCTGTCATTGCCCCTCCGGGGCAGCACATTCTGTTTCCTTTACATCACAATGGAAGTCCCTTAAACTCCTGTCCCACAACTCAGACCCCACAGCCTACCTTCCTCCTCCCACACAAGACTTCTCCACATGCCTGCCCTTCTCTTCTCCACTAGGCGTCTCGTTCTAAGAGCATTACAGTAATTTCCTACCTCACCCTCTGACCCCCAACCTCACCACACCACACCACGCCTCGCCTCACCACACCATGCCACACCACACCACACCACACCACACCACACCACACCACACCACGCCTCACCACACCACACCACGCCTCGCCTCACCACACCACACCACACCACACCACGCCTCACCACACCACACCACACCTCACCACACCACACCACACCACACCACGCCTCACCACACCACACCACACCACACCACGCCACACCACACCACACCACACCTCACCACACCACACCACACCAAACGCAGCCATGGTATCCCACCTAAGGGTGTATATAGTTGAGAGAAAGCCCACCAGGCTGAGTGAGAACTCTTTCNTGTGTGTGTGTGTGTGTGTGTGTGTGTGTGTGTGTGGTGTGTGAGATGTGTGTGGTGTGTGTGTGTACGGGGGAGAACCCAGGGCTTTCTCTATGGTACATGAGTGTTCTATCTCCGCGCGGTATCCCAGGGCCTCCACTTGGGAGTCTTTTTAAAATGTGGCACCTTTAAGACAGGTTTTCTGAATGTAATTATGACTCTTCCGGCCAGTGATAGGAAGCCTGCCATTTCTCAGAGTACCTGATTAAAATGACCATGTGTCTAAGCATTTGAGACAACTCAGTCCAATCGGGAGCTACATTTTTTTTTTTTTAAAGGAATACTCTGAGACTTGGGGGGATGACTCCATGGGTAAGAAGAGCAGCTTCTCGGAAGCTTAAGGACCTGACTTCAAGTCCCGGTTCAGATGTACTCCTGGCACAGTTGTGAGCGCCTATGGGACTGCTGGGGTTCAGTGGCTACCTCCAAGATCAGTGAGAGACCCTGTCTCAAAGGAATAAAGTAAAGCATAGTTAATTGGATACAGCATGTCCTCTGACCTTGCACACTTAATGGACATGCACGCTGTACATATACATATCACCCACACATGTTCACACACACACACACAAACGTGTACAAGCACACACTCGAGTGTGTGAGTTCACACATATATCCTTAAGCAATGAAATAACGTGAGGCCTATTGTATTCTTGCCTTTGAATCTTAGAATCAGTACTGGTTAAGTGCACTGGCTGTTCTTCCAGAGGTCCTGAGTTCAATTCCCAGCAACAATGGGGTGGCTCACAACTATCTGTAATAGGATCCAATGCCCTCTTCTGGTGTGTCTGAGGAGAACCACAATGGACTCACATACATAAAATAAATAAATCTTTWAAAAAAATATCAAGTTCAGAGAATTTTTTTGATAAGACTCCTGTTATGATGAACTCTACTAAATAGCATTCATGCTGATTCAAGGGAAAATCCATACTTATTTTTCCCCTGTAGAGAAGAGAATTTTATATTTATTTTTCCTTCCATAGCTCTCAACATTGGCCTTAGTTTCTTTGAGCTTCCTGCTCATCTTGGGCTACCAGGCTCAATGTCATGGCCACTGCAGGCTCTACTCAGCAGAACCTGGCTTGCATTCTGTTTAAAGGTTGCTTTTTTCTAACTAATACAGTGCCCAGAGGTCAGAGGTCACCCTCACACTCTCCTTCCGGGTTTCCTTTTGACTGTATTTCCACTTTACTCAAAAGTACCATCTGAGGCAGGTTTTGTTGATTTGGTTTGGGGGATTTTTGTTGTTCCGGCTTTTCCAGCTTTACTGCATTGGAATCAGAAACCATCTCTTGTCTAGCATGTGTGGCACCCTGAGTTCGGGTGGAGAGACCGATTACATTGCTAAAGCAGCTCTCAAGAACCAGCCAGCAAGCATATCACCACAGTACAATTATGGAAGCCAAAGTCGGCACAGTACTATCATGTGAATTACAGTCTCCTGGGCTATCTATCCTGTTTCCCGACTAACACTCTTCTGTACCTGAATCACATCACATTTCCTTGTCATGTCTAGTTTCATCTAGGGTTTTCCTGATGATGACCAAATGGGCATTTTGTGTTTATGTAAATTCCAATCACTTTCTTGAGGTTACGTGCTTTGGGTAGGAATGTCACGGAAGTAGCGCGCCCACATGCCCACGTACCCTCAGTTTATCTGCCCTAAATCTAGTGACTCCATTTGCTTGGGGCTGGTGACTCGTCTATCTTACAGTTACCATCTTTGCATTTGTCATGAACAAATATTAAATGAATGACCTTGAGGATGTGCAAAGGCCCTGTTCCCCTCGTATTTTCTTGCTGATTTTACTTCCACAGAAGAATCTAACCTGTACCATTACAATGTTGTTTTACTCGTAAATGTCATTGCCCCAAATCCTTTTGTGTGTATTAATAGGAAGCATTCAGTAAAGAATTCAATTATTCACTCAATCATGTATCTACACAAGCATGGATTTATAGATACTTAATAAAATTGTCTGAGTTTAAACATAATACTATCAGGCTGGCAAGACAGTTCAGTGTATAAATGAATTTTGTGTAAGAGTAAGAGGGTCTGAGTCCAAATCTCCTACACCCAGGGTAAAAAGCCAGAGAGAGCCACGCATGCCTGTAACCCCCAAATTTAGGGGTAGATAGAGGTGGATCTGGAGGGCTCTCTGGACAGCAGCCAATCTGGCTGAAATGGTAAGTTCAATCACCAATCATAAGTTTGGTGTGAGATCCTACCTCAAAACACAAAGGCGGAAAGCAATACAGGAAGATCCCCCAACAAATTCATACATCTGCATAGTCTGTATACAAGTTCACACCATCATACCACACATTACCACCACACACACACACACACACACACACACACACACACACACACTACTATTATGTTCTTGTTCTAATACCGAGGAGTAATTTGAATATGGCAGAGAAGGTTGGTAAAATATATTTTGTGTGCGTACATCTCTGTGTGTGTGTGTGTGTGTGTGTGTGTGTGTGTGATGTGCGTGCATGGCACCCTCAGATCCTGGAAAGACCATTAGATCTTCTGGAATAGGAACCATCGTGTGGGGGCAGGGCACCAAACCAGAGCCTTCTACAAGAGCAGCGAGTGCTCCGAGGCCACGAGCCTGTCTCTCCAGTCCTCCTAATGGTTTAAGAAGGAGAAAACAGTATCAATGACTACTATGGTCACAGTCTTAGGTTTGTAAGGGATGCTGTGCTAAGTGTCATTTTTTTTTAAGTAAAAGGGAGCTGGTGTACATGAAGACATGAAGGGGACATTGGATGCCCTGGAATGGAATTATAGATGGCGTATAGATGGAATTATACGTTGTCACGTGGGTGCAATGTCTAACTGGCAACCAAACGTGTCCTCTGCAAGGGCAGCAAGGGTGCTTAGATACTGACTTGTCACGCAAGCCCCTGCAAGACATTACTTTAGCGTCTTGACTTATCCTGTAACTTTAAACGTAATCACATATTTGTATATAGCCATTTTATGGGAGAATTTTTCTGAAATTGAAATTTTATTTAAAAAAATTATAAGATAGGTGTAGCTGGGCACGTGTCTGAACCGTCAACAGGTGTTTTGACCACCAGGTGGTGCTATAGCCCTGAGACGTCGCAGCTGGCTGGAGGCGGCAGAGTGACTCCTGTGGAATCTGAGAAGTGGCCACTGGCAGTGTTTAGGGCTCAGAAATGTCAGTTCTAAAAGACTTGACAAAGTTACACGCAGAGTTGTGATGGAAGTCTGGGGAGACAGGTTCTGTGGGCAGGAGGTGGGAGAAGCATTTTACACGCCAGTGTTCTGCAGGGACAGCAGGTTTCTACATTGCTGGACTGGCTCCTCTTACATGCCTGTTGGCAAACAAACCTGTAGAATGCAGATAGCAGTTCTGCAGCAGAACTCCAGAGACTGCTGAGAAAGTTCCCCAGAGTAGAGAGGACCCCAGCAGCTTCCTCTGGGAGCAACCTTCGATATTTGCAGAGACAACAAAGCCAAAATAAAAAGCAAAACCCTCACACTTTACCAACAGACTTTGAGCTCTTGGAGTCTGGCCCACAGACTTGTGACATCTTAATCAAATGTTCAAAGCCAAACTCCTCATGATTCGGGTACCCTCCCGACTCCCGCCCCAAATGGCCGGTCTCAAGGACAGCTAACTGTTGCTATAAACCACCACCCGGGTGGGTGTGGTGACCCAGTGATTGTAGGCCCTTATTGCCAGGCTGGGACTCACATGGTGGGAGGTCGGACTGACTCTGGATAGTTGTCTTCTGACTTCCACATGCCACAGACAGACAAACAAACAGACAGACAGATACACACTCAGAAAAATGTAATACAAATTTTAATGAACAAATTTTAAGTGAGATGTCTACTTCCCTTTTCAGAAATGGACCAGCATACAAGTGGGACCTGAGATACAATCAAGAACTTCCCCCAAGTGTTATAAAAGAGTTCCCATCTCTCTGGGATGGTGATAATCAATCTCATATATATATATATATATATATATATATATATATATATATATATATTTTATATATATATATATATATGTGTGTGTGTGTGTGTGTGTGTGTGTGTGTGTGTGTGTGTGTGTATACATCTGTCTGTCAATCATCTCAATCTGAGAATGAGTCGACTGTCTTTCTTCAAGCATATATTTTTTAAGTCTTTTTATAGCGGACCTTGCTGGTAAGTAGATTGATTCCCTGCTAGGGTAGGAGGGGCTTTCACTGCTCGTTCTCAGGAGGACAGTATTCACTAGTTAGATAAAACTTGAGTTCCCATGATCAGAGGAGAGGAGCACATAACATCTGTTCCAACACCACCTGGAGTAACTGGGACCAATGGGATCCAGAGACGCAGGAACCCTGCCTGACCATTGGCATAGGCTCATTCTGGTCTGGGCCGGAACCCTGAGCAGACCTTGGGCAAGAACTTTACAGCCAGTCCCACAACACCCAGAAGAAGCTCCACAACCAGGCACTCTAACACACTCCCAGGATCCCAGGAGCTTGGTCACACCAAGATCTCAGGGTCCCAGAGGCAGCTGGACTCCCAGGAGCTTTGACACACCCAATATCTCAGGATCACAAGATCCCAGAATCACAGGATCACAGAGACAGCTTGACTCTGAGGAGTTCTGACACAACCAGGATCACAGGAAGGACAGGCTCCAGTCAGATAGAGCGAGGGCAGGTAGCACTAGAGATAACCAGATGGCAGGAGGCAAGCTTAAGAACATAAGCAACAGAAACCAGGTTACTTATCATCAGAACTCAATTCTTCCACCATAGCAAGTCCTGGATACACCATCATACTAGAAAAGGAAGATCAGATCTAACATCACTTCTCATGATGATGATAGAAGACTTTAAGAAGGACATAAATAACTCCCTTAAAGACATACAGGAACACAGGTAAACAGGTAGAAGCCCTTAAAGAGGAAACACAAAAATCCCTTAAAGAATTACAGGAAAGCACAACCTGTTTTTTTGGTGAATGAAGGAAATGAACAAAACCATCCAAGAACTAAAAATGGAAATAGAAACCAATAAAAAAGCTCAAAGGGAGACAACCCTGGAGTTAGAAAACCTAAGAAAGACAACAGGAGCCATAGATGCAAGCATCAGCAACAGAATACAAGAGATAGAAGAGAGAATCTCAGGTGCAGAAGATACCATAGAAAACATTGACACAACAGTCAAAGAAAATGTAAAAAGCAAAAAGTTCCTAACCCAAAACATACAGGAAATCCAGGACACAATGAGAAGACCAAACCTAAGGATAATAGGTATAGAAGAGAGTGAAGATTTACAGCTTAAAGGGCCAGTAAATATCTTCAACAAAATTATAGAAAAAAAAAAACTTCCCTAACTTGAAAGAGATGCCCATGAACATACAAGAAGCCTACAGAACTCCGAATAGACTGGACCAGAAAAGAAATTCCTCCCAGTACATAATAATCAAAACACCAAATGCACTAAACAAAGAAAGATATTAAAAGCAGTAGGGAAAAAGGTCAAGTAACATCAGAATTACAGACCTATCAGAATTACACCAGACTTTTCACCAGAGACTATGAAAGCTAGAAGATCCTGAGCAGATCTCATACAGACCCTAAGAGAACACAAATGCCAGCCTAGGCTACTATACCCAGCAAAACTCCCAGTTACCATAGATGGAGAAACCAAGATATTCCATGACAAAACCAAATTTATACAATAACTTTCCACAAATCCAGTCCTACAAAGGATAATAGATGGAAAATGCCAATATAAGGAGGGCAACTACAACCTAGAAAAATCAATAATCTTTCAACAAACCCAAAAGAAGACAGCCACACAAACATAATTCCACCTCTAACAACCAAAATAACAGGAAGTAACAATCACTTTTCCTTAATATCTCTTAACATCAATGGACTCAATTCCCCAATAAAAAGACGTGATAAAAGACTAACAGACTGGATACCTAAACAGGACCCAACATTTTGCTGCATACAGGAAATGTATCACAGCGACAAAGACACTACCTCAGAGTAAAAGGTTGGAAAACAATTTTCCAAGCAAATGGTCCCAAGCTGGAGTAGCCATTCTAATATCGAACAAAATCGACTTTCAACTAAAATAACACACGCAACTATGATTTACATGAGAAGAAACTTTGATTTAGCAAGAAATGCATGGTTATAACCAATGTTTAAGAAGAAGCCAAGAAGGATGGGATCCACACGAACCCAGTATCAGTAACATAGGCAACCTGAAGAAATGAAAAGAGAACCAAATACTTCAGGCTATTCACCTCAAGATGTCAAATGACCCCTCCACAAAGTGGCGTTCAAGTGGAAAAGACATGATATCAATCTGCATTTAGATGCAGCAGATTCTAGTCCAAACATTCCAGGTCTCAAGTAATTTTGGAAACCTGAGGATATAACATCCTCCAAGACTTTTGCAGTCCTGGGATGGAATGAGGGCGGTCTTCAAGTTACCCGTGCTTCCCAAACTAACTTGGAAGTCTATGGTATCTACCCTGGAATTGACTGAAGTAAACACATTGGAGCTTCTTTGTTGGATGCTAAAAATCTAGAGAAGAAAACCAAATAGCAACATTGTATAACAATTTATAGTTATCAAATTCCATCAGATGTTCAAAGCACTCTTATAAAGATTGCATTTGTTTCTCCTCCAACTCCTTCACCCTTTCTAAGACAATCATATACAACCAATACCCATCCTATGGATGAATACATTATAACTCAAAGAATTTTTTTTTAAGACTCAAAGAATTTAAGAGTGAGTTCTAAGATTCCTAAATGTGGAAGAAGAGGACAAATGGGTCCAATGGAGGATTGAAAGTATGACTGACTTAAAAAAAAATCAATGATACAATACAAACGGATGTATAAAAGTTGGGGTCTTAGATAGATGCACTTAGCACTTAAAATCAGCAGAATGCATAGAAACAGACACTTATCTAGGACTAATTGGCAATTCTGGGTCTTTTGTTGTTCCATATCAATTTGAGGATTTTCTTTCTATTAATGTGAAGGATGAGATGGGATGTTGATTGTGATTTCATTGAATCTGTAAACTATCTTGGTAGGAAGGTCTGTTTTTTCACAATGTTAATTTTTCCAAGCTATGCACTTGGGTGGTCTTCAAGTTCTAGTATGTTTCTCAATCTCTTTCCTCACAGACATTTAAAGTTTTCATTGTAGAGTTTTTTTTTTTACCTCTTTTGTATGTATATTATAAATATTCTATTTTATTTGAAATAAAATATTTCAATATTTGAAATAAAATAAAATATTTTATTGGGGAAAAACCCTTGAGTTCTAGTTCCGGGAGAGATGGAAGAAGACAGGGAGTGATAGAAAATACCTGATTGGCCTCCTCTGTGCCCCTGTGCATCCACATACAAAGGCATGCACATATACTTGTATATATAACACCCACATGTAAACTACACTCACACATGTGAACACATACAAAATAATAACTTATCAAAACACTTTATTGCTTGCATGTGACTAAAACTCTAAATAAAAAAATGTCTGCCCTGTGAGGCATTTGCCCTGACCCAAACTCTCCACTTTCTGCAGGTAAACTGCAAACAGTGTTCATGCTTTGACTCCATTTGACTTCTCAAACTGTGAGAACACACCTTCTTGCCCACCTGCGTTAAACGAAGTTTCTTGCTGGTAAGCCCAGAAGGCAGGTTTCTCTGCTGCCCCTCAGCAGAAGACTGTACTTTCCATCTGGCTATTCCAGACATGTAGGCTCAGAACTAGCTATGGTGGCCGACAGCCTGACCCACACTGGTCCAGCAGGGTCAGGTAGAGCAGCTTGGTCAGTTGCCCACTTGCCCAGGTCCTCAGTTTCCCCAATGGTTCCAAACTGTAGTTCTATTCATGGATATTATGACACTGAGCACAGTGTCTGGTATTTAATAAGTACTAGTGAATTCTGGGTTTTCTTTTATTTGTTACTTGAGACAAGGCCTCCCTCCCTATGTCTTGAATTTAAGTTCCTCTTGCATCTGCCTCTCAAATGTTGGCTTACAGGGCTGGGCCACTACTTCTAACTCAGAAACCTGGACATTTTCATTTTTATTTTTAAAGACATTTTAAAATAATACCATGTGACTACAGTTCTTCTTCCAATCTGTGATGGCCACTGGTGCTGATTTCCCTTCTCGGAATGATTCTCAAAGACTTTTTGTTTGTTTGTCCAGAGCCTCCATGCCAGCCTTGCCTGGTCAGTCTAGTGCTCAGCTGGTTGCCACACAGAGGCTTCCTGGGTTGCCTTGGACAGCGTGTCCTCTGCGTCGGTCCAGCTCCGTGGGGATCTGAGGATGCTCTCGGTCCTTCACGTGCTGCTAGACACTGCAGGCCCAGGACTAGGGCCTTCTAGCTTTGTCTAGGAGTTCATAGCCTTGCAGATGTAGCTTTCCAAACACGGAGAAACGTGTCCAACACACTAAGTTTCCGATGCACTACTTCCTCTCTCAGGCTCGTGTTCCCTCCCATTTGTCGGCCCCTCCAGCAGCCTTCATGCTGATCACGTTAGCTGAGGGCAGTTTGCCTCGGAAGGAACCGTGTCCCGACTCCCACTCACCTCTGACATCCTACATATTCCCAGGAACAGCTTGAAAGTCTAATTTCTATACGTATACCATGAAACTCATATTCTATAAGGTGTTCTTTGGAAATAAGCAAGTCTGCCTACTTGTACCACTGCTTCGCAAAATGGCGTTTCATTCTGACTTTTCCAAGTTACAATTTAGGTACAAACAATACAGCAACAACAAAGTCAAAAATCTTATTTTGTCTGCCTTATACAAACCCCGTAACATAAGACAGAAAGATAATATATACAATTCTATGTGCGCTGACAGTAGTTTTTCAGGAATCAGACATGGAATGATCCTATCAAACTTTGCGGAAGCCGGGCAGTGGTGCTGCACGCCTGTAATCTCAGCACTCTGGGAGGCAGAGGCAGGTGGATTTCTGAGTTCGAGGCCAGCCTGGTCTACAGAGTGAGTTCCAGGACAGCCAGGGCTATATAGAGAAA
>BDUI01000130.1:305415-318293 GCA_002335545.1 Apodemus speciosus
TGAGTACACTGTAGCTGTCTTCAGACACACCAGAAGAGGGCATCAGATCCCATTACAGATGATTGTGAGCCACCATGTGGTTGCTGGGATTTGAACTCAGAACCTTCAGAACAGTCAGTGCTCTTAACCACTGAGCCATCTCTCCAGCCCCCTCTGACCATATATTTAAGTATTAATTGATTGACTGTTGCATGTGTGTACACATGCATGTGCTTGAGTGTTAGTGTTTGTTTGCTCTGATGATTTTTCCCCCCCTCTTAAGAATTTTTTGGAGACAGGATTTCTCTGTGTAGCCCTGGCTGTCCTCAGACTCATTCTGTAGACCAGGTTGGCCTTGAACTCAGAGATCCATCTGCTTCTGTCTTCTGAGTGCTGGGATTAAAGATGTCCACTACCATGTCCAGCTCTGATAAATTGTCTGTTAACTCCATGTCTTCAGCTCATCATTGCCATCTGTGGCACAGCAGATTTTACATGTATGTGATCTTCACACATCCTTCCAAGTACATTTAACTGTCTTTGGWTTACTCATACTTGAGACTATGTTGGAATTGTTATATTGTTGCATTATGGTTTAGGGGAGAGAGATGGCTCAACAGATAAGAGCGCAGAGTCAGCTCCTCCAGAGGACTCAGGTTCAGTTTCCAGCACCTACTTGGCAGCCTACAAACATCTATAACTCCAGTTACAGGGGATTTGACAGCATCACACAGACATAAATGCAGGCGAAACATGGATGCACATAAAATAAAATTATTAAACGGGGAAAAGAAAATAGCAAGTGCATGTTGAGTAGAGAGAGAACTTTATTTTGCTTTGTTTGTTTTYGGAGACAGGGTTTCTTTGTGTGGCCCCGGCTGTCCTGGAACTCTCCATAGACCAGGCTTGTCTCGAAGTTGCAGAAATCCTCATGCCTCTGCCTCCAGAGTGCCAGGACCAAAAGTGTGCACCATGGCTGCCTGGCAATTGTTGAGATTTTAAAAGCTGAACTGGGGCTTTACACRTGTGAGGCAAGAACTTAACTGCCTCGCTGCATCCCTCACTGTTAGTTTTCTAGTCATTTACACTTTTTAGCATATAAATTGCAGGCAGAATCCAGAGGTTGCCTGTGTGCTGTCTCAACCCTGCTGTCCGGTAGTGTCCTATTGATGGAGCTGTGGACTTGTACAGCTCCGAACGAGCCGATGCTGGGGTGGTGGCCAGGCAGTTCCTTAGCAGGGTTTAGCCACGTTCCAGTGTTGAAGAGCGAAGTCTCTGCTCCTTTCCTCCCTTGCACAGTGAGGGAGTGAAGGCGGTTGCTGGGGGAGCTGCACACTTGGCATGAAGGCGGCTCCCTCACATTGTCTCCCTTGAGTTTCGATAGCTGACCAATGGCTGTGGGCTGGGCTTTGTTGGCAGAGCAGAGTGCAGAGTGCTGGGGGTGCTGGGGACCTCCAGCAGAGAGGAAATGGAAACCGGGTTCTGACTAATCTCTGAGCTAGAGAGAGAAAGTCACGCCCCTACCCCAGGGCTTGCTCCCTGACTGGTGTTTTCCGTGTAAATATTGCCAGTAGATTTCCCACAGACAGTATCAGGTAGTGAGGGGACTATGAGTCTCATCAGCTTCACTCAGAACTTGCCCAAGTGTGGTATGGCTACTTGCAGTCTGAGCTGTGTGAGTTCAGTTGTCTGGAATCTTGTGATACTTTTTGATACACTCAGTCAGTCTCTCTCTCCCTCCCCCCCCCCCCCCCCCCCCCCTCTCTCTCTCTCTCTCTCTCTCTCTCTCTGTGTGTGTGTGTGTGTGTGTGTGTGTGTGTGTGTAGCCCTGGTTGGCCCACATTGTTAGTTTGACTAAGAATGGTCCTTATACGCCTATATATTTGAATGCTTAGTCAACAGGGGTGTGGCACTATTTGAGAGGATTAGAAGGATTAGGAGGTGTGGCATTGTTGGAGTAGATGTGGCTTTGTTGGAGGAGGTGTGTCACTAGGGGTGGCCCAGTGTCGTCTCAGCCTATGGACCAGGATGTAGCTCTCRGCTCTTGCTTCAGTGCCATGCCTGCCACATACTCTTCGCCATGACAGTGGGCCAAACYCTCRACACCGTAAGCAAGCCGCCCGTTGAATGCGTTCTTTCCAGAGTTGCCTTGACCGTGATGCCTCTTCACAGCAGTAGAGCAGTGTCTAAGATGGCCTGTTACTTGCTGTTAGCGCAGACTGACTATGAACTTGTAGCCGTCCTCCTGGCTCCGAAATTCTTTTCCCTCCCAGACAGGATCTTCGCTGCAGCCGAGGCTGGCCTGGAACTGTGTATTTGTAGCCTAGCTGGCCTTGAACTCACTGCAGTCTTCTYGCTTCAGCTTCTCAAGTCCTGGAATTAGAGGTGTTCACCCTGCTAAGAAGSGTGCTTATGCTTACCCAAGCTGYCTGGCTTGTAGAAATAGCCSTTATAGGCGCTTGCCTTTCCTTCCCGGATCAAGCCGTTTCTGGTATTGGAAAGCTGTTAAAACCTGTGGAGTGAATGCCCTTGCCTAGTACCCTTCAKCTTACCCAGAGCCAAGCAGTGATGTCCTACTCATCCAATGACCAAAGCTCTGTCCCCTTGTATCACCCCAGGGCAGGCAGCTGTGCTGTCACCCGAGTTTTCACTCCATATCGCTGTTCGTCAGTGGAGTTCAGCRTTATGACCGAATGTTGAGAGCAGTATTATTGGTCAAATTACCAAACCAGGCCACTGTGATTGTTCTCAAATTCTAGGCTTTCTAAGTGATCAAAAGGGACCCTCTGCAACCCTAGTAAAAGAGCATTGTAAAACCTTACCTACAGTGTCTAGTTTATATATTAATGATTATTTTATTTTCTTATGAATGATAATCTTAAAAGATTTTTGCATTGTAACCTGTAAGTCAGCATAGTAGTCGGTGTACGTGTAGGAAATTCAGCCAGTGATTTGGTCTGCTTATATAAACCATCTGTCTGCATTTTAAGGGAGGGAGGCTTTTGCTCTTGGCCTTTTCTTCTGTAGTTTGCCTTGAGATTAAAGTTGCTGAAGTATTYGGAAAGCAGCTGCTGTGGAAAAACTTAGTTGGATTGGGGGGGGGGGGGGCTTGTAGCACAGAGTAAGTTTTGAAGCGCTGTGGGTTTGAAGTCATGTTCCAGTTGGAAGAAGTGATTAGATAGCATGCTTCGCTCCTCACGAAACCACGYCTTGTCRAGACAAAAGTAGGACAAGCTYGTACACAACCCCCAGCCACGTTTATGAGAAGATGAGGARTGGAAGGAAAACTGGGCTTCTGTTTACACAACATTTTTATAGACTGACTAATTGCATTTTGAAACAAAGCTTGTAGAGTCTTGGTGGACTCTCCCCCCAGCTCTCTGTTCTTGGACTCTGTCAGTACTTCAGTGGAGGGCTGCCTCTCCCAGTTGGCTCTGATCTTGGTCCACAGGAACCAAGGAGGAATTTGGTCTTTTGTTTCTAACGTCATGCTCTGATCTGCAGTGGTGTGCTCAGAAACAAGGGCAGTGCTTTGTAACCATAGCGATGAAACTTGTCCGACTGGGGTTCTGTATCCAGGGCTCAGCTAGTGTTCTGTAAGGACCCTGGAGCACTTGGGGCTCGTTGGCCTGCTGAGTTTGTCTTAGAGCTGACAGAATCCCTAAAGCACTTTGCTGGTGCATCTTCACAGGATATCCAGGATAACATACATGAAAGACTTTATCCCTTTATCCACTTCACCACAACTTGTGAATCAGTGCTGAGCCACTTAGGRTAACATTCCTCCTAAGGTAGCTCTCTTTACAGTTCCTGGAGGGTTACGCACTTCAGCTCTGGAGCTTTACTCTTGGGGGAAGGAGCAGAAGGGGTTGGGTAGTGTCTTCCAAGTAGAGGGATCGGATAGAAGCTTGCAGAGTAAATCGGTCTACGTGAGCRGGCTAGAGGGATCCCATGTGGCCCCCAGTTGTACGCACAGCTGTGTCTGTGTTCTCCGAACATGTTTCCCATGACAAAGTCCATACTTTCTGCTTTGTCTTAGCCTTGCCTGAGAATATTTTACACAAAAAAATTAAGGAAAGGAAGACAGACAGACAGAAAGAAGAGGGAGGGCTCATGGGATGGCTCACCTGGTAAAGTGCTGGCAGCCAAGCCAGGTGACCTGAGTTCATTCCCTGGACCTGTCTGGTCGGAGGCGAGAACTGACTCTTGCTAGGTGTCTGGGACCTCCACGTGCGTACTGCTTGCCCGCTCCCATACGTGAACAAGCCTGCACTCACTGAGCTTCGGTGCTCTGCCGTTGTGAGCTGTGGAGCGTCACGTTGGATTTTACATTTTTCAATCTCAAATTTATTTGTATGTACTCACCTACCACTAAACCCCCAAACTGGCAAAATAGTCCAGGCTGTCTTGGAACTCACTCTGTAGCCCAGGTTGGCCTCAGATTTGCCACCCTGTTGCCTTAGTGTTATGAGGCCACTATGCCAGAAACAGACACATGGTGTCTCTTTACGCGGTGGAATTCATTGACAGTAAATGCACATAGTATGTCAGTTTCTTTGGCTGCAGTTTATGGAGTAGTCCTGTTTAGACCGCTGGGCCTGCCCGCCCCAGGATCTCCATACAGCAGAGGCCACAACAGGAAGTGGGTATTTGTCACCATCCACATATTTGGTGTCAAGGTTCTAATACGGAGTCTGGGAAATGCAGTAGAGTTTGACAGATTCTTCAGTACTGGGAAACAGAGTTGGCCATGGGGGCACACGTGGGGACTGGAATGTAGAGGTCACAAGCCAGGAGCATGCAAGGATAGGACGCTAGCGCACAATGGCTTGTGGGGGAAGAGGCACTGCAGGAGTCATGAATGTTTGCCCTCCTCTAGAGGGTCTGAGGAGATGGGTCTGTAGTAAAGAGCACTCGCTCTTCCAGGGGTCCTGAGCCTGGCTCCCGGCACTGCATCAGCTGCTTTATGACTGCCCGTAAGTCCAGCTCGGGAGGTCTGATGGCCTCTTGTGCCTCCACACAAAGACCAGTGCCACACCCGTCTCCTTTTCATTAAAGGAAAGATGCTCTTCTATCAGCTTATGGTTCTAAATGTTAGGTTGCTTGATACATATGTGTAGTGATGTCTCCCTTACCATTCTTGATACTGGTCATTTATGTCCCTTCTCGGCTTGAGTAATCTAGCTAGGGTGTTTATTGATTATATTTATCATCACCGCCACTATTGCCATTGTGGTGCTGGAGATGGAAACCCAGGGCCCTGCATAAGCGAGGCAAGTCTTCTACCATTATATCCCCTGTCCTTGTTTATTTGAGACAGGCTCCTGTTTTGGTCTATATACCTCAGGCTGGCCAAAATTAATAGATTTATAGATACAATAATGCAAACTCATCAAAGCCTTCACAATTAAGGAGTTTAATTCTTTTTAACAGTTATTTATTCATGTGTGGGTGGGAGCCTGTATGAAGGTGCATGTATGGGGTCAGAAAGTAGCTTGTAGGAGTCAGTTCTCTCCTTGCAAAGCTGCGGTGCCCCTCTGTGGATGCCTCTCACTTGGTGAGCTGGCCTGAGTTTCCAGGAGGCATCCTGCCACTCTCCCAGTGTTCTGGCCCCTGAGTCATTTGCCCGCCTCTGGCTTTATTACTCTTGTGGAAGATAAGGCTTTTTTTGCTTTTTTGTTGTCAGCTTTCATTTCCTCCTCCCTTTTTTTTTTTCTTTTAATTTTGAGATAAGACTGTGCTGTGTGACCTAGGCTGGCCTGAGACGTAGGTCCTTTCAAGTTAGCCTACCAAGAGCCAGGGTCGCAGGCGCCTTGTCACCAGGCCTGCTGAAGCCGTTCACCTTCTGTTTACTAACTTCTGCTTTCTTATTTCTTTTTCTCGCCTTCAGCTTAATTTGCCTCTTGACAGACTTTGTAGGGCAGGTGCTTAGACTGTTGTTTTCTCAAATAAGCATTTAAAACTGTATTAGTGCACTCCACTTGGTAATATTGTGTTTTCATTGTCACTCAGCTCAAAGTATTTTTCTGAATTCTTTCATATTTCTTTGAACTCCTGATTATTTAGAGAATGTGTTTTTAATTTCTGGTTATTTGGGAATTTTCCAGGGGCGTTTTCTACTGACTTTTAATTTAATTGTATGATGCTTATAGAATATATTCTATATGTGCGTGTATCCTCTTTATGCGTGCATGCATGTGTGTGTGTGTGTGTGTGTGTGTGTGTGTGTTACCATGGATCTCATCCAGGGCGTTAATGCCTTTCAGGCCGCTACCACCTAGCCATGCCCCTAAATCCTCTGTATTCCCTTAAAATTGTTGTCTCACGGCCCAGAGTGTGGTGTAACTTGAAGAATGTTGTATGTTCTCTTGGAAACATACATTACACAGTTATTCTTTTTTTTTTTTTTTTTTTTTTTTTTGGTTTTTCSMSMCAGGGTTTCYCTGTKTWSCCCTGKCYKKCCTGGAACTCACTCTGTAGACCAGGCTGGCCTCGAACTCAGAAATCCRCCTGCCTCTGCCTCCCAAGTGCTGGGATTAAAGGCGTGCGCCACCAACGCCCGGCTCATTACACAGTTATTAAGTGTTCTCATTTGTTGATAGTGTTGCCCAAATTTTCATTTTTCTAGAATTTTGTTTTTCTGTTTATTTATTTATTTATTTAGGTTTTTCAAGACAGGGTTTTTCTGTGTAGCCCTGGCTGTCCTGGAACTCACTCTGTAGACCAGGCTGGCCTCAAACTCAGAGATCCGCCTGCTTCTGCCTCCCAAGTGCTGGGATTAAAGGCGTGCGCCACCACTGCCTGGCCATTTTCCTTTTTTTGTCTAATTCTATTAATTATTGGGAAAATGGCGTTAAAATGTCCAAATATGAGTCTGTCTCTATAATTAGTTCCTTTTTTTTTCTTACTGTATTTTGAAGCTTCATTAGGCATGTCCACATTCAGAAATATAACCCTTTAATAAATTGACTTCTTTTGTTGTTGTTTTGTTTGTATTTTTTGGTTTTCTAAAGACAGGGTTTCTTTGTCTAGCCCTGGCTGTCCTGGAACTCATTCTGCAGACCAGGCTGGCCTCAAGTCACAGAGATCCACTTGCTTCTGCCTCAAGTATTGAGATTAAAGGTGTGAGCCACCACTACCTGGCTAAGTTGATCCTTTTTCTCTGACAATACTCTGTCTTGAAGCTTTCATTTAGTATTTATGGCTGCACCATTCCTTTGATACGCACATTTGATTCCTTTGATATCTTTATTCAAAAAGCATATGTATTAGGGAGATCACTGGTTTTGGGATCCAAAGCATGTCAGTGGGGTGGGGCTAAGGGGCGGGGGGATGGGATCGACAGAACAACCTTTTAAGACAGAAAATTGCAGATTAGGAGGGGCGAGGGGTGTCCAGTCAAGTTCCTGCATACACTGTACCTCACACCTGATATTTCATGTGGCTTTCTTTATCTCGGGTGATTTCCTTGAGGGATGTGGGCGTTTGGAAGAGCTCCAAGCTGAAAACTAACCAAAGAAGCATAGGGTGGCATATTGTGGTCTAGGTTCATGTGAGATACCTGAGGCCAGAAGCCATTTCCGGGTAATTCAGCTGCTTCTTACAGTGTAGCTATGGACTAAATACAAGATGGTGTCCCTGTAGCTAAAGAAGCCAGCAGCATTTAGTCTAAAAATTCATATTCTTGGCGCTTAGAGCTATAAATTCTTTATGTATGTGTATGTGTATGCATGTGTGCATGTGCGTGTGTGTATAATTTGGAGAACAACCTGCTAGCTTTGTTTCTCTTCTTCCACGTGTGGATTCCAAGGCTTGAACACAGATGGCACAGCCAAGTGACACACAGGTACATGAGCTCCGGGTTGTTGGTCAGGGCCAGGGTCTGGCTCACGGAAGCCTAGTCTCTGAAATTGGCCCTAAGTGTGGATTTAAAAATTGCTTTCCTTAGGTTTTCTTTTATTCCTGCAAGCAGCTTTAGTGAGCTCTTTACCATATACTTAGTAGTATTAACTTAATAAAACAAACATCTATTTCACTGTTTTCTTTTAGACAGTGTATTATAAAGTGCCTCTTACTCTAGGCTTAGAGCCCCGGGGACAGTGGTGGAGCATCAGATGAGGTGCACAGTGCGCTGTGCATTCATAGGATTGCAGAACCCTGCAGGACAAACCACAGCCCCATGGGCAAACACCGCATGGGGCACACTTAACACCTTCTCACTAACACATTTTTTTTTTTTTTTTTTTTTTTTTTTTAAAGCTTGGGGCTCAGCAGTTGAAAGCATTGTCTGCTTTTCCACAGGACCTGGTTTCAATTCCCAGGACCCGCATGGCGGCTCACAGGCATGTGCAGCCTCGGTTCTGGCGGGTCTGACACCCTCTTTTAGTGTCTGTGTGTACCAAGCCTGCATGTGGTACACAGATATACATGCAGGAAGAAATATATCTATACACATAAAATAACTATTTTTAAAAAGGAACCTGGTGAAATACTGTTAACCATTTTACCTAAGACTATGGCAAAATTATCACTTCACTTTGAAAAAGACAGCATGCTTGTAGAAGTTGATAGTAGGTGTTGGAAGTTATAGCCTTGCACTGCTGTGGAGTAAGGGGGTGGGGAATGGGAGGGGGAGGGGACCTGCCTTTGGATGGAGGCTGGTGCCCAGGTCTGCTCTGGTGTGAGTCAGCACGATTTGAATTGTGTGCATCTTGACTATGATTGTAGAGCTGGTGTCTGCATCTCACAGAGAAAACTGTGCTTCCTGTTGGGCTCTAGTAATCCCTACCGCAGGGAGCCCCAGCATTCAGCTTCTTAGGGATGCCTCCAAGTCACACTTCTGCTCRGCTGTGAGGCCTGGGGTTGCTCCAGCAGGCTCCTTTGGAGTTACTCCCAGAAAGTTGGTGCTGGAAGGATCTGGCCCTCTGACCCATCTGTGCGCTGCTTTCTTTTACCGACCTAAGCAAACAGCTCCAGAGGGAGGATCCTCGAGTCCGGAGTCAGCTTTTCTTTATTGCCAGTGACCTCTGGCTCAGTCCTTCCTGCTAGCTGCCCAGGGCTGAAAAACTTAGCTGTGTCCTGCAGAAGGACACAGTCATTACCATATAATAAGTCATAAAGGGTGTCTGGTAGGCGGGTGTGCTCTTGTCAGTGTGAAAATACAGCTTTCATCTTAAAGAGAATAAGAGAGAGTTTATTCTGGAGTCATCCTGAGTGGCCATGGCCCAGGATGTAGGTTTCCCATGGGGTGGTTTGGATGAGAATGGGCCCCATAGATTCATGTGTCTGACTGCTTGGCCGCCAGTTAGTGGAGCTGTTGGGGAAGGATTAGGAGGTGTGGCCTTGTTGGAGGAGGCGTGGCCTTGTTGGAGGAGGCGTGGCCTTGTTGGAGGAGGCGTGGCCTTGTTGGAGGAGGCGTGTCACTGGCGTGGGCTTTGAGGTTTCGAATGTCCATGCCAGTGCAGTCTTTCCCTCCCTGCCTGCAGCAAGAGAGCATCCTGCTTCATTGCCACGCTAGTTAGTCTGCTGACCACCAGGCTCCCCGCCATGCTCACTGTGGACTGCCCTCTGAAAGTGCTTACACTTTTCATGGTAGTTCAGGCCCCCAATTAGATACCTTCTTTAGAAGGAACCTTGCTCATCATATCTGCCCACAGCCAGAGAAGAGTAAGTCAGACACTACAAGTTCCTTATTGCATTATGGGAGCAGTTTCATAGTTGTACAGAAGAAAGTCGTGATAAATTAAGAAGGTGGTTACTGCAAGATGGAGGGAGCTCTTCTTTAGACCTCAGATGTTATCTGACGACAGTTTTAGCCTTCGGGATGTGGATGTTGGTGCTCTGCTAAGTTAATTTGTTTAAAAGGTTTTTATCTGTTAATCACCAGATGTTAGTTCATATCGGACACAGGTGGGTGAGCATTGGCTGTTGGGAGCTAAAATTACCCAAGATGAAGTAACCGGGCCTCTGACCCGCGGTGTCCCAGCCTCTCTACATCACTGCAGTTGTAAACAGTCTGTGTAAACACAGCTTCTTTCCAGGAGTTGTCCTTCATAGCCTCCAACTCTTAAGTCACAACAACTCCCGTTTGGCTGTCAGTCCTGCTGTATGAACAGTTTCAGTGTCCACCTGGTCCACAGACAAAGTCGGGACGCGCCAAAGGGGGACTGTGCTCTGGCCTGAGAGGCCGCTCTCAGAAATCCATTCYTGCCCGGGTCCTGGTGGGACTGCTGCCTGAGCCTCGGGTGCTGAGTTCTGACTGCTCATGGGAGACAGAGTCTGGAGCCACAAGGTCTTCTGGAGCCTGAACGGTGTGGACACTTCTCCAGTAACTAAGGCTCCCAGCAGGGCCTCTCTCCAGGGCACCATGCGGGGCAGGCAGCTTGCTGTAAGGACAGCTGCCCTGCTGTCCTCTCTCCCCTCTGCTCCCCTCCGCCGTGCACCAGTGTCCAGCCAGCATAAAGCACACAGCACAGCTTGAGAATCTGGGGCTGGGTATTGGCTTTTTTCAAAGCAACCCAGCAAAGCTCGTGGCTACAGATTTTAAACATAATCGTGGTTTAAATCTTGAATTGGCATTTTTTTTTTGAATGCTGTATTTTTCTGTAATAAATGTGGCTTAAGCTTTTTGCCTTTAAACTCTCTCAAACTGCCTTTTAAACTCCTAAGAAGTTGCTTATTTTGTTGTTATTGTTCCACAAAATTCTACCCTTCTACCCTTGTGATGTGGATCACAAGATTTAACAGAAAACAGTCTTTAAAAATATTTCCGTACCCTGAGATGTACTTTGGGAAAGTTGCAGGTTGCTGAGTAAGAGAAATTAGGCCACTTCTGCAGCTCGGGTAACCAATGAGGAACTTTATGCAAATCATTTTGCCCAGCAGTGGCTTCTGGCTGGAGGCTTTGAAAAGCAGGAGGCAGTAAATTATTTCCTTATGGTGAAGGGCGGAGGGTGGGTAAGGGCCGCCGCTCATGGGAGTTTCTTGCAAGCAGGCGATCCAGTGGACTGGTCTCTTCTTAGCCCAGGGGTGATGTGGTAGAAAGTGGACTGCTTGAGAAGCACCCAGCGGCTCCTCAGCCCTCCTCTGTGGCTGCAGCGTGTTCCCAAGGGGAGAAACTCCTTTCTCTTCCACTCTGTTCTTCCAATCCCTTGCCTTTTTTCTTTTTCTTTTTCTTTTTTTTCTTCTGAGTCTTTGGGAGAGTGAAAATTTAGCAACTTGCATACAAAATCTAGAGCGCTTCATGAAAAATGTATCTATGCTAAGGCCAGAAAGCGGATTTCTGCAGGTCCACACAGCCTGGTCATACTCAGTGAGTTCCAGCCAGCCAGGGCTGTARAGCCAGGTGTCCCAGCAAACCCCAAGGCAGCAGAAGCCAACCACAAAACACCACCGAGCAACTGAGACCGAAAGACCAAGGTCCTACCTGGTCTCAAGAGCAGTTCTTCATATGTATRYCCCTCCCCCCTTTAGATATGTAACGTGCGATATCTGTGTGTTTATAATGCATGACATGATGTGTTAACGATAGTCTGTTAAGTACCGATRGGAGACTAAAGAAAAGCCGATAGGTCATTTGATGAACTGAGGAGACTAAAGAAAAGCCGAGAGGTCATTTGATGAACTGAGAGCCAGAGAGGAGCTTCCTCAGCCAGGGCCTTGCTGGGGCAGGAGTACTGGCTTTTTGGCTGGGGCAGGTCTTCCTGCGTTTCTTCCTTCCAAAACTATTTTATGTGTATAAATGTTCTGCCTGTATGTGCATCAGGTGTGTGTCCTGGAGATCAATAGAGAGTTTTTGGATCCTCTGAAACTGGAGTTGTGAGCCCCAGGTAGGTTCTGGGAACTGAACCTAGATCCTCTCCAAGAGCCACAAGAGCTTTAAACCTCGGAGCCTCTCCATTCTGTGCAGTTCTTTCTTATGAAGGAGGTGCATGCCTAGCTGCAGGTTAGGATGTCTGTTCACTCTCTCCTTGTGGACCACCGTCACCTTTTCTCCAGGCCTGGGGGATACAGTGGTCCTGCTCAGGTGAAGGGCACAGGCCTTTGGGCCCCTTGATCTTGTCTTACAGCTCAGATCTGTCGCACAGTCTTGCCCTACTTCTAGTCCTGTGCAGCTATAAAATTAAAGGACGAAAATAAGCAAGGTGGATTCAAACCTTGACTTGCTTAAATGTCTAAGGATACTAGGTCATGTTGTAGAGGCAGCTTGCTAAACACGAAGGGCATTATGTTCAACAAAACAAGCCAGTTATAGGAGTTGTACAAATATCGTATGACGCCATTCAGACAAAGTACCTGGAGTAGTTAAAACACAAGACAACGGAAAGAGGGGTTCTGAAGGTTATGGGGCAGGAAGCGAAAGCAGGAGCCTGTGTTGAGCGAGAATAGAGGTTAGGGCTACGTGCRTGTCCTCAGTGCTGACGACCTCAGTGTAAGCGTAAAGATGGCTAAGGTGGTACACTTGGTGTTTTCACACATAACGAGGTGAATTTGGGTATGCAAGGGGAAGAGATGGTAAGTACAGTGATTCTTTTCCTCCTTCGGGGGGACGGGAGTTGAAGAACAGACCGTGGTGAATCCGTGTGTATCTGGTTGTCATATGTTCATTTCTAGTATGTGTTTGTGCGAGCTTGAACATTTCTGGGAGGTGTCTGGCAACAGTGGCCATGACAGAGGATCAGTAGAGGAGGTCAGAGGGTGGGCGGTCATGTCTGGACATTAGGTTGTCATTTGACAGTTTGCTATGTCATATGACAGTTGTCAAGGTTCAGCTTAAATACATGTTGCTTGCTTTTTAAAATTTTCAAATCTTGTTTCAGCAAAGCCACATGAGTAAAATTTGGCATCTTATATAATTGCATTTCTCAGGATTGCCTTGATTTTGACACTGATATTGATAT
>BDUI01000130.1:326802-343000 GCA_002335545.1 Apodemus speciosus
TGTGTGTGTGTTGAAATGTAAGGTCTGTTACTGTTCAGGCATGGTGAGGTCAGCAGACCGGAGGAGAACTACATGGCAAGAATACTTGTTATTGTTACAGAGAGGAAAGGGACAGGCAGCGTTGCTGAGCTGTGTGGGAAACCACGGACACAGGCTGGACTTGTCCCTTTGTCGTGGCTTCCTCDAGAAAGGCCAGGGCCAGTGTGTGTTTGCTGGGGATGAGGTGGTTAGTGTGGCTCAGAACCTGGGGTCATTGGTAGTGACTTCCTCCTGGAGTGTAAGAGCAGAGGGCRGATGGACTGGAGAGGAGGCGCTAGCCTTGCTGGTCTGAGGTTGTGCTGTCAGGGAAATAGCTTGTCTTTTCTAGCCACTAGGTAGCTCTGGATGGAGCCGCCCCTTCCCCTTCTGGGCCAGGCAGACCTCAGATACCTGGGCATTGGAAGCGTGGGGACTCTGTTCTTGTCCATTAGGAGGCAACCACAGCCGTAGTCCTCTTGGTGTGGCGTGTGAAGCAGGAGTGGTCTGAGGACTTGAGAGTGAGAAATGCAGGTGCGGGATGGAGAGACCGTGTTGTCCGTGTTGGGTCCCTCCCGCATGGCTCCATTTTGCTCCCAATGGAATTGGGTACCACAAGCCCTCAGGTGTCTTTGCAGACAGCGGACTTGCTCATGCTGATGGGAAGTACACAGAGCTGCTTCTTTCTGCGAGAAGTCGTCTTAGAACAGTGGCCAGTCCCCCAGTCGGTGCGATTCTTTCTTCTTCTGGAGGATGGCATGCTAGGCTGCTCCTCATGGCAGTGTCTGTTCCCAGCAGGGCAGAGGATAGGGTTGGGCTGCTTTTATCAAAGCTGTTATTGAAACTCACTTTAGGGGACTTTCTTTTGGCAATTGTTGATTTTGCTGAAGTTATTCTTTAATTTATACTAACAGAAATATTTTATAAATCAAACAGTCATTTTATATGGAGTGTAACAAACTAAATTGCCTTTAATATTTTCTTCTGGATTATAAATTACTCTTCTTTGTTTTACTAACATTTTGCATATTCATCTAACTAAAAAATAAATTTAGGCACACTAGGGACGTTGCTCAGTGGTAGAGTGCTTCCTTTAGCTTGGCAGAACTTTGGAGTCTGTCCCTAGTACCACAAGAAGTAAGCACCAAGCAAACAAACGAAACCGAAACAATTAACCAAGCCCCAGGAAATAAAACTTACAAAATTCAAGCTTAATTTTAGGAACCTGGAAAGCTAGGAGATGACAGAGAAACAAAGGTCATTGACAACCCTCAGCCCTGGATCGTGTTTTCTCTTTCCCACAGATGTGTCTGTTGGCATATTTCTGTACTAAAGACTTCCAAAGATTAAACCCTAGTCTGTCCGGATCATCCTGTTACCCAGAAGTTGTGATTGGTCTCCTCGGAGACTTACCTGCTGTTTACCACCATTGACTGGACCCTTTGAATATCTGAACACTGGCATGTGACATGCTGTGATTTAATCACAGATTGGATTTAAGTCTGCACCAGCTATTGGCTGGTTTCCGATGTTCTGTGTGGGATCATCTTAAGGTACGGGTTCTAGGTAGGAGTCTGTGGGTTAGGATGGAACCTAGAAACTCGCAGGGTGCCCTTGACTGCAGCCAGGGAGCCATGGTGGGAGGTCAAGGGCTTTGGTGCCCATCTCCTGCTATGAAGCAGCTCCTGCTTTTGTTCCGCTCCGGCTGTTGTGCATGGTGGCTGTTGTGTATGATGGCTGTTGTGCATGGTGGCTGTTGTCCATGGCGGCTGTTGTCCATGGTGGCTGTTGTGCATGGCGGCTGTTGTGCATGGTGGCTGTTTTACATGGCGGCTGTTGTGCATGGTGGCTGTTGTGCATGGTGGCTGTTGTGCATGGTGGCTGTTATACATGGCGGCTGTTGTGCATGGTGGCTGTTGTGCATGGTGGCTGTTGTGCATGGTGGCTGTTATACATGGCTGCTGTTGTGCATGGTGGCTGTTGTCCATGGCGGCTGTTGTGCATGGTGGCTGTTATRCATGGCGGCTGTTGTGCATGGTGGCTGTTATACATGGCGGCTGTTGTGTATGATGGCTGTTGTCCATGGCAGCTGTTGTGTATGGCGGCTGTTGTGTATGGCGGCTGTTGTGCATGGTGGCTGTTGTGCATGGTGGCTGTTGTGCATGGTGGCTGTTGTCCATGGCGGCTGTTGTCCATGGCGGCTGTTGTGCATGGCGGCTGTTGTGTATGGCGGCTGTTGTGCATGGTGGCTATTGTGCATGGCGGCTGTTGTGCATGGTGGCCACCCTCAAGGCTGCTCAAGCTGATACCAACCGCTGCCACCCAGGCTGTGCCCTGCTTACTCCAGCAGGCCAGTCCACCTCCAGTCCAACCCCCTCCGGTTACCACCAAATCAGGATGTCTGCTTTGTTAGTAACTTTGTATTCTGTTGCTGTCACCCCACCAGCTTCATGTCTGGGAGCTCAGGTCTAGTGCTACCTGATCCTCTCCAGAAGCATTGTGGGTCAGTCATCTGGACCCTATCTGGTCCCCTCCTGGAGCATCCCTGAAAATCAGCACCCTGGGTTTCTGAAGGAAAGATGAGTGAGGCAGGCGCAGAGTCTTCAAAGGCATTCTTGTCCAGTCCACATTCATTCCATCAGATGACTGGAGAAATACTGGGTTTGACTTTGCAAATGACAGTAATTAAGATTCATTTCCTGAACTGCCTCCCCCTTGGGCCTGTTTACCTCCCAGGCTCATTAACACCTCCATGTTGTATGTTCCACCTGGCTTTGAGGTCTGTTCATTTGACTTTGATGGTGGGGTGCTGGCCATCACAATCTAGGGCTGATCAAAGAGCYCCACCTTTTCAAAGTGGAGGGGACASTRCTTCCAGTGTGAGCAATGGTCTTTCATGAGAACGATCCTGGGGAACCTCTCTTTAGATCCCATGGCTGTCAAGTGTGCCGGAAGGCCCTGACTAAGACTATTTTCATTTCTGTTGGTGTTTTGGTAGAACTCCCAGGGTTGTTGGGGATCGAATCCAGGGACCCCAGGCATTTAGGTGTTCTGTTATTGAGCTGCATCTTCACCTGGGCCCTGGGTTCATTTGTAGGTGTTTTAAGAACATTAGTAGGCCAATTCTCAAGTTGGTCATGCAGGGGAGTTGTATGTATGTGATAGTTGTCTACCACCAGTGCTGTTGTGGCAGTGTACCCTGATGGTAAGCATCCCAATAC
Organism: Apodemus speciosus; assembly: GCA_002335545.1. Classification (NCBI taxonomy): domain Eukaryota; kingdom Metazoa; phylum Chordata; class Mammalia; order Rodentia; family Muridae; genus Apodemus; species Apodemus speciosus. The sequence goes on from BDUI01000130.1 coordinate 330,039, forward strand.
CAGCTATTTGGGGTTGGGCCCCAGCTGGCCTTGGAAAGGGGATCTGGCTCCTGTGGGTAAAGGGCTCTGGGGCAGTGCACCAGGCGGCTGGCAGTGAACTCGTGATGCTTGTTCTGCAGCCAAGCCTACACTGACTGTTTACATTTCATGTTGGAAGCAGGAGAAGGAGGTGGGTATCCATGATGAAAGGAGAGGAGCCAGGCTGAGATTGCTAATGTTTTGAGGATTGATGGATTGGAAGATTAGCTGTGAGGAGTTATTTTCTTAGCCGTAGGAATGAGTGTGGCTGCTGCTTCAGCTCCAAGGGAAAGCTGTTCCCTCTCCTGTCCCCACAGCCCTTTACCCAAAGCAGAGTGCCTTGGAGGGGCCGGGGTGGTCTGTGAGGTTGGTATGGGCCTTTCCCTTTGACCCTAATGAGACACTGGTGATTTTCCAAACCAGAGGCTAGTTGCCTGAAACCTCATTTTCTAAGTTCCATATTTATTTATATGAAAATTTTATCTGTTTGCTGTGCATTTTGTGAGCCCTAAAATGTAATATTATATGGCATCCTGACTGTCCTAAACAATCTAAGGTAGGTAAATTGTGGGCGGAGCTCTCACTGCGAGACAAACTTGCAAAGAACCATCTTGGGGTTAGGGATACAGTTTTGTTAGAGTGCTTCCCCAGCAAGCATGAAGCACTGGGGTCAGTCCCCATTCCCATATAAACCAGGCATAGTGGGAGGAGGAGGCAGGAAGATCAAAAGTTCAAAGCCATCCTTCACCACTCAATGAGCTTAAGGCCACCACTGTGTGATCTGCTTCAAAACAGACCACGAAGAGAAACTCTCCTCACTGTAGTCACAGCAGTGTTACTTGACTACCACCCCTTCTGTGGTGTGGGCCGGGGATGTGCCTGGTAGTTGGTCCCACGTAGAGGAGGCATGGGGGCCCGGATTTCCTACTCTGTTTCTCAGAGGTGAGGGGGTAGGAGGCTCCCCAAGTCTAGGCATTGATCAGGATGCAGCTGTAGCTGTGGAAGCCACTTGCTTTTGTGGCCAGCCTGAGGTTAAGGTTTGGTTTTCACTGGTTGTGATGGAAACCTTTCAAAACGCACTAGACCAGGATTCCCCATTGCTAGGATAGACAGAATACTGCTTAAATGAGTTGTCGTGACTTCGTGTAGAATTCTGAATGCCTGCTAGTATATTGCAGTGCAGAACCCAGAGGTTAAGTTACTGGCCAGACTGTCTCCAGAATGCTGAATTCTTCATGTTTGTGGAGTTTTTATTGGTCTGCTAATGTCTCACTAAATGTTTATCACTAAATCTGTCTTTGAACCAAGTCACTCAGCCTTTCTGGACACCCAGCCTCACTTCAGGAAAACATGACAACTGGATTACATCTAATGCCTTCAGACATGTCCCAGATTGGGTTGAATTTCCAGGATGGCTAAGCTTGGGTAAAACTTACTTACTAGAATGTGAGCTTCCTGAGGGCAGAGATTGTATTGTTGGGTCCTGGGCCGTGTTAGTTACTAGGAAGCATTGGTAAACATTTGTCATGAGAATGTTACCCTATTTGTAGTGTTATCGTGCATCCGAATGTCTTACACACTGCAACTGGGCAGAAAACTTTTCTTGGAAAGAAGCGTATTCCCTAYGAAGCCCTTCAGACTGGCATTCCTGAGCCCCAGCCCCTCCCGCCTCAGCTCTCTGAGAGCAGTGAAATGAACTCACTGCTGTCCCCATGCCAGAGCATACTTCTCCATCTCCTTGGCTCTGAGACGGAGTCTCCAGCCTGGAGAGTGCTTTGTGGCCTGGCAGGCTATGGGGACTGAGCTGGCACCCAGTGGTTCTTGGAAAGGGCTCACCAGATCTCTCCATTGCAGCATAATCCCCATGACACAGGAGGCAGATTTGGGGTTTAGAGTTTCAGTAATTGCCAGTTGATATGCTGTTGTTTACAAAGTAAGATAAGCAAGATTGTCTTTCCACCTTTGAGTGTTTAAGACTAATTTGCAATAGTGATTTGAACAGAATGAGTGCCTTTCCTATTTGTCCATTCTTCTCCATTTTGAATTCCATGGATTCATTTCCTGGCAGTATTTTCTTCTGGAATCTGAGGGTCTGGTCACCCCCACCCCCACTTGTCTCTTCAGTAGGTGTTTGTTCCTTATGGATGCATGATGTTTCTGCTTCCTTACTTTCTCCTCATTGATAATAAAAGAATGGCGATAGCTTTAGATGGAGCCCGTGCAGGTGTTTTTATATACAGCCACCATGTTGGTTCTGTGCATATAAAAACYAGTATTCCCATGTTGGTGGGATGCTCTTGGGTTCACTCTACAGCGTGTGAACCCGTTTGATTCCATTGCTTTAGCCCCTGACTCTAAACCAGTGGCTCTCAGCAGAGGAGCATTGTCGGTGGTGCTGATGACTGAGTTGGGCGGGACATAGAGGGCTGCTCCTGCATCTAGCTGAGGAGGCCTGGGAGGAGGTGGGACCTGCTGAATGAAGACCCTTCCTGTAGCATCGGGATGCGGAGCTGGAGGAAGCTTGCTCTTAGTGCTCCGCCTCCCAGGCATGCCCGTTTTTTGTTGACCTCAGAGAAAGGTGGGGTTCATTTACCTTTAACTTTAGCTTTAAACCTTGACCAACCAACTGGAATGCTATCCATGGGGCATATGGTCAAAACCCACAGAAGACCCCAGCAATCATGGATACATGCCAACTTTACAAACTCTGTGCCTTTCTCTTGTAAATTCGGTGAGTTTCATGTTAGGCACAATAAAAGATTATCAATATTAAGTTGCAATGAAGTTGGACAATTCTAACAATATACTGTAATAAAACTTACTTCAGACTTATAAATTACAGCACTTTTGGACTTTGGTGAACTCACAGATGAAGGACCACAATGTTTGTGTGGTGGTTTGAGCAGAGATAGTGGTATGGTGGAATGATTGAAAGACTCCATCTGTTGTCTGAGAGCCGAGAAATCCTTAACATTCTTTCCTGTGGAAAGTAACCCTAACTGCGTGAGAACAAGCTCCTCAGAAGAAGAGCTCTGTCCAGGGCCCTATTAGAACTCCATCACAGGCGCTGGCTCTGTGTGCTCACAGCCTGGCCTTGGGTTTCTCAGACCTGGCCTGCTGGCCAAGGGCACCGAGTCGATCCTTGACTGTACTCTTTGTGGAAACCAGTGTGTTCTAGGATATGGAAAGGGAGCGTCTGTCTAACAGCTCCCAGTGTCCTCCCACTGGGCCRGGAACCCCTGAGAAGCCTGGCAGCTCAAGGACATTCTTGAACCAAAGAGCACAAGCCCAGGAGCAGAGACAAGGATATAGAAGTGCCCCTTTCTAGGCTCTGTGCTACACATCTCTGTCTTCACCTGCTTAGCCTTTTAGGTAATGATTGGTATTCCCATTTAATTTATTCTTGCTTTAGATCTCACCAAGGAGAGGTTTAATTATACTAGTTAAGGAAATGAAAAATATTACCAGGGTAACAGTACCACGTCTGTCTGTCTGTCTGTCTGTCTGTCTGTCTGTCTGTCTGTCTGTCTGTCTRTCTATCTATCTATCTATCTATCTATCTATCTATCTATCTATCACTCATGCTAAAAGAACCGTGAAGTCAGGATCTTAAACATACTAGGCAAATATGTAACCATGGGGCCACATCCCCAGTCCTAATGGTTTTGTTTTTGTGGTAAACATAGGTAACAGAATTTTACCATCTTCACCATTTTTAAGGGTACAGTAGACATCTTCTTCTTCTGCTGCCTCAATTACCTCGTGGTCTTCCATCAATCTGGCCGAAGTAGAGTTCTTTTATTAGCTTTCTGATGGATTTAGCAAGTGTTTTGAGTGCTTATCACCGTCAAGACGGAGCAGGAATACTGTTTGTTTTCCTCCCAAACAGAAACGGGGGTGGGAGGGTGTGTGTGTGTGTGATGGTTTTCTAATGATAAGATAGGCACTTGTTGCAGAGTTCAAAACATACAGACCCATGTAATGTCTCTGAAGCCTGTAGTATTTCAGTTCTGTGACATAGTGATACACCTTCTGAGTTGTGTGTGTTACTGCTCGTCTGCGTCTCTCCGTTTTTATCTCAGACTTTATCTATACTCTGGGCTCTTATGTATTAGCTGCTTTCAGTTAACACACCATAGATTGATTTATGTGACTAAAGGAAGTCTTTCTGTATAACTTGGAWAATCATTGTAGTAGGTATAGTCTAAGTGTGAATCAACTGAAATTTAAGTGATTGGTTGATCAATACCCTCCTCATTGAACCTTCAAATTTCCTTCATTCCCCTTAAGTTTTCTTTCATTGTTACTTCTTCTCTGTCTTTTTTTTTTTTGAGCCAGATTCTAGTAGCCCAAACTCAGTGCAATTCTCCTGCCTCCCAGCCTTTCAAATATTGATAGTGTAGCCATGAGCCCCCATGTGCAAGATCCGCCCTTCCGAATAGCAGTCCTCTTCTGATCATTATCTCCCTTCCACTGCCGCCAGCCCTTTCTGCTCTGGCAGAACCTTGCCAGGTCTGCCACAGTGAAGACACTATCTCCTGATACTTCCTAGAGAACCGGCCACTCAGAGCATTTGAGAACCAGCCACACTCATGTCATTTGGAGTGTGGAGAGGCCTGGGAGCACAGGAGAGCTAGTCTCCCAGGAGAGCCTACATACTTGTGTGTACAGAGAGAACAGGAATCCCAGGAGTACATATACACAGGCTTGCAGGACAGATAAACCAAAATCAGAGACAGCAAGACCAGCTAACACAAGAGAAAACTAGATGGCAAAAGGCAAATGCAAGATCATTACCAACTGAAACAAAGGCAACATGGCACCATCCAAACCCAGTTCTCCCACAACAGCAAATCCTGGATACCCCAACACACCGGAAAAGCAAGAGCTGGATTTAAAATCATGTCTCATGATGCTGATAAGAGGACTTCAAGAAGGATATAAATAAACTCCCTTAAAGAAACACAGGAGAACATGGGTCAACAGGTAGAAGCCCTTAAAGAGGAAACAGAAAAAAAAAATCCCTTAAAAAATTTCAGGAAAACACAAACAAGTGAAGGAACTGAACAAAACTACCCAGGATCTAAAAATGGAAGTAGAAACAATAAAGAAATCATAAAGTGAGATATATCTGGAGATAGAAAATCTTGGAAAGAATTCAGGAGTCATAGATGCAAGCATCAACAACAGAATACAAGAGATAGAAGAAATTATCTCAGGAGCTGAAGATACCATAGAAAACATTGACTCAACAGTCAAAGAAAATGCAAAATGCAAAAAGCTTGTAACCCAAAACATCCAGGAAATCCAGGACACAATGAGAAGACCAAACCTAAAGATTATAGATATAGAAAAAAGTGAAGATTTCCAACTNCCATCTCTAACAATGAAAATAACAGGAAGCAACAATCACGTTTCCTTAATAGCTCTTAACATCAGTGGTCTCAATTCCCCAATAAAAAGACATAGACTAACAGACTGGATACATAAACAGGACCCAACATTTTGCTGCATACAAGAAACCCACTTCAGTGACAAAGACACTTACTATCTCAAAGTCAAAGGTTGGAAAACAATTTTCCAAGCAAATGGTCCCAAGAAATAAGCTGGAGTGGCCATACTTATATCAGATAAAATCGACTTTCAACCAAAAGTTGTCAAAAAGGACGAGTGACACTTCATACTTTTCAAAGGAAAAATCTACCAAGATGAACTCTCAATTCTGAACATCTATGCTCCAAATGCAAGGGCACCCATATTCATAAAAGAAACTACTAAAATTCAAAGCACACATTGTACCCCACACAATAATAGTGGGAGACTTCAACACCCCACTCTCATCAATGGACAAGTCATGGAAACAGAAACAAGCAGAGACACAGAGAAACTAAAGTTATGGACCAAATGGATCTAACATATTTATAGAACATTCCATCCTCAAGCAAAAGAATGTACTTTCTTCTCAGCGCCTCATGGTACCTTCTCCAAAAATTGACCATATAATTAGTCACAAAACAGGCCTCAACAGATACAAGAATATTGAAATAATTCCAGCCACCCTATCAGATCACTTAAGACGGCCTAAGGCTGGTCTTAAGTTCAAGCAGAAACAACAGAAAGCACACATACACACGGATATTGGACAATGCTCTACTCAATGATAGTTTGGTCAAGGAAGAAATAAAGGTTTTTTTAGAATTTTATGAAAATGAAGATACATCATACCAAAACTTACGGGACTCAATGAAAGCAGTGCAAAAAAAAAAAAAAAAAAATGAAAGCAGTGCTAAGAGGAAAACTGATAGTGCCAAGTGCCTCTAAAAAGAAAATGGAGAGAGCTTACACTAGCAGCTTGACAACACACCTGAAAGCTCTAGTACGAGAAGAAGCAAATACTCCCAAGAGGAGTAGATGGCAGGAAATAATCAAACTCCGGGCCTAAATCAACCAAATAGAAACAAAAAGAACTGTGCAAAGAATCAACAAAACCAGGAGATGGTTCTTTGAGAAAATCAACAAGATAGATAAACCCTTAGCCAGACTAACAAGAGGGCACAAAGGCACTACCCAAATTAATAAAATCAGAAATGAAAAGGGAGACATAACAGAAACTGTGGAAATTCAAAGAATCATCAGATCCTACTACAAGAGCTTATACTCAACAAAATTGGAAAATCTGGATGAAATGGAAATTTTTCTAGATACATACCAGATGCCAACATTAAAACAGGATCAGATAAACCATCTGAATAGTCCCATAAGTCCTAAGGAAATAGAAGCAGTTGTTAATAATCTCCCAACAACAACAACAACAACAACAACAACAACAACAACAACAACAACAACAAAAGCCCAGGACCAGATGGGTTTAGAGGGGAATTCTATCAGATCTTCAAAGAAGAACTAATACCATTACTCTTCAAACTATTCTACAAAATAAAAACTCAGGGAACACTACCCAATTCATTCTATGAAGCCACAATAACTCTTATACCTCAACCAAACAAGGAAAGAGACCTTCAGACCAATTTTCCTTATGAACATTGATGCAAAAATATTCAACAAAATTCTGGCAAACTGAATCCAAGAATGCTTCAAAACAATAATTCACCATGATCAAGTAGGCTTCATTCCAGGGATGCAGGGATAGTTTAACATACAGAAATCCATCAATGTAATCCAGTACATAAACTCAAAGAAAAAAACCATATGGCCATTTCATTAGATGCTGAAAAAGCTTTTGACAAAATTCAGCATCCCTTCATGATAAAAGTCTTAGAGAGATCAGGAATTCAAGGCCCATACCTAAATATAGTGAAAACAATATACTGTAAACCGGTAGTCAACATCAAACTAAATGGAGAGAAACTTTAAGCAATCCCACTAAAATCAGGGACCAGACAAGGCTGCCCAGTCTCTCCCTATCTATTCAAGATAGTACTCAAAGTCCTAGCCAGAGCAATTAGACAACAAAAAGAGGTCAAAGGGATACTTTGGAAAGGAAGAAGTCAAAGTATCACTATTTGCAGATGATATGATCATATACTTAAGTGACCCCAAAACTCCTAAAACTGATAAACAACTTCAGCAAAGTGGCTGGATATAAAATTAACTCAAATCAGTAGCCATCCTATACTCAAAGGATAAACAGGCTGAGAAAGAAATTAGGGAAATGACACCCTTCACAATAGTCACAAATAATATTACATACCTTGGTGTGACTCTAACCAAGCAAGTGAAAGATCTGTATGACAAGAACTTCAAGCCTCTGAAGAAAGAAATTATAGAAGATCTCAGAAGATGGAAAGATCTCCCATTCTCATGGATTGGAAGAATTAATATAGTTAAAATGGCCATCTTGCCAAAAGCAATCTACAGATTCAATGCAATCTCCATCAAAATGCCAAATCAATTCTTTATAGAGCTAGAGAGAGCAATCTGCAAATTCATTTGGAATAACAAAAACCCAGGATAGCAAAAACTATTCTCCAAAATAGAAGTTCTCCTGGGGGATTCACCATCCCTGACCTCAAGCTCTACTACAGAGCAATAGTGTTAAAAACTGTAAGGTATTGGTACAGAGATAGGAAGATAAATGGAATAGAATGGAAGACCCAGATATGAACCCACATACCTACGGTCACTTGATATTTGACAAAGGAGCTAAAAACATCCAGTGGAAAAAAGACAGCATTTTTAACATATAGTGCTGGATCAACTGGAGGTCAGCATACAGAAAAATGAAAATCAACCCATTCTTATCTCCTTGTACAAAGCTGAAGTCCAAGTAGATCAAGGACCTCCACATAAAACCAGACACACTAAAACTTACAGAGGAGAAAGTGGGGAAGAGCCTTGAACACATGGGCACAGGGGGAAATTTCCTGAATTGGCTTATGCTCTAAGAACAAGAATCGACAAATGGGACCTCATAAAACTGCAAAGCTTCTATAAGGCAAAGGACACTGTCAGTAGGACAAAACAGCAACCAACAAATGGGGAAAAGATCTTTACCAATCCTACATCCGATCTTTACCAATGTATACAAAGAACTCAAGAAGTTAGACTCCAGAGTGTCAAATAACCCTATTAAAAATGGGGTACAGAGCTAAACAGGGAATTTTCAACTGAGRAAACTCAAATGGCTCTGAAGCACCTAACAAAATGTTCAGCATCCTCAGTTATCAAGGAAATGTAAATCAAAACAACCCTGAGATTCCACCTCATACCAGTCAGAATGGCTAAGATGAAAAACTCAGGGACAGCAGATGCTGGAGAAGATTTGGAGAAAGAGGAAAACTTCTCCATTGTTGGTGGGATTGCAAGCTGATACAATCACCCTGGAAATCAGTTTGGCAGTTCCTCAGAAAATTAGACATAGTACTACCAGTGGACCTAGCTATACCACTCCTGGGCATATACCCAGAAGATGATCTTGCATGTAATAAGGACACATGCTCCACTATGTTCAAAGCAGCCTTATTTATAATAGAGGCYGGAAAGAACCCAGATGTCCTTCAACAGAGGAATGAATACAGAAACTGTGGTATATATACACAATGAAGTACTATTCAGCTATTAAAAGCAATGAATTCATGAAATTCTTAGGCAAATGGATGGAAGTAGAACGTGTCATCACTTTCATCACATCAAGTGAGAKAACCCAATGTCAAAAGAACACACATGGCATGCACTCAYTGATAAGTGGATATTAGCTTAAAAGCTCAAAATAAACAAGTTACAATTCAGAGACCACAGGAAGCTCAAGAAGAATTGGGGGTGCTTTGGTTCCTCTGAGAAAGGGAACAAAATACAGGAACAATTATGGAGACAAAGTGTGGAGCAGAGATTTAAGGAAAGGCCACCCAAAGCCTGTCCTACCTGGGGATTCATCCTATAAACAGTCACCAAACCCCCACATTACTATGGATGACAAGAAGTGTATACCAAAAGGAGCATGCCATGGTTGTCTCTGAGAGGCCCTGCCAGAGCCTTACAGATACAGAGGCGAATACTAGCAGCCAACCATTGGACTGAACGAGGGGTCCCTAGTGGAGGAGTTGGAGGGCAGACTGGAGGAGCTGGGAGGGGGGGTCAACCCCATGGGAAGAATGATGATATCAGCCAACTAGATGCCCCAGGGCTCCCAGGGACTAAGCCATCAACCAAGGAGTACACATGGTTCCAGACAAAAGAGTGGCAGAGGAATGCCTTGTTGGGTATTAGTGGGAGGAGAGGTCCATGGTCCTGTGAAGGCTCAAGAGAGGCCCCAGTGTGGGGAAATCTGGGGGGGGGGGATGTGTGGGAGAGGGATGGGTGGAGGAGCATATTCTTGGAGGCAGGGGTTGGGAGGACAGGTTTGGGGTTTTTGGGGGAGGGGGGAAACTTGGAAGGGGTATAACATTTTAAATGTAAATGAAAAATATATTCAATTAAAAAAAAACATGTAATTCTTACAAATTTCTTTCTTTGTGCACTCAATGATGGAATGAAATTCCGAGTTCACTGCTACATTCCCAGGAGCAAACACTGCTCTTAGTAAGCATGCATACAGCAACTACAGGCTGAGCGAGTGGCTGGCCGGGTTATTTCTGTAGAGCTGGGTGGGAACTGGGATTGTAGTAGAGAGCAGGGATTGGTGATGAGGTTTGTGCCTGGGTCAGTCATCTGCTTAGCAGAAGGCTCAGAGAAGCCTTCCAGGTCCTCTGCAGTTAGAAACCTAGAAGCCATACTTGGCCATGGAATACGGGCATAGAAGGAGGGTGACTTGATGGCTCCTTACTTTGTAGAGAAGAGAACGATTGCTTCTTCCTTTGCTTACCCCTCCCAACTCAGCCAGTCTCATTTTAAAGGAAACCAAAGTTTGGCCAGTGTGGTCTGGCCTGTTAATTCTTATGCAAACCGGAAATAGAGCCGAGTTCAGCAGAGGAAATCCTGGCTCTCTTCCTCACCATCTCTGTCCCCTTAGGTCGAATCGTTTCTCTGAGCCCCGGTCTCAGCTCTTAACACAGAGATGACAGCAGCAGCAGCAGCAGCAGCAGCAGCAGCAGCAGCAGCAGCAGCAGCAGCAGCAGCAGCAGCAGTAATTAATAATCGTCATCCCTTGCAGAGGGCAAACTATTGGTAGATGTTAGCTAATAATATAGATTACACAAGCTTCATTTGTATGGGATAAAAACACAGTAAGCTGCCGAACCAGTCAGTTTCCTGATGCGTGGATTTGTGTTGAGTTCACTTTGGCCCAGTCATTGCATGAGTCTCCGAGCCACGGCTGTAACTGGAGGACTAGCTATATAGTTGCATGGGTGCTTTGTTATACACGTCAGTGAACAGAAATGATGTTAAATCTTTTAAGTTGTACTTTAGTTAGATGCTTGGCAGTCTGAGAAAGTGACAGGTTAGCACTGTAATGAAACCAACTCTGCCATCTCATCTTTAGTTTATGAGCTTTTGCAAAGAGCTTAACCTTGCCTTCTTGGTCAGGTGACCAGCACATTCTGAGATTCGTGGTGCCTGCCATTCACACTTACCCTCATCTTTCTGGCTATCTGGGCTCAGGTAACTCTTGGACTACTGGCAAGATTTGGCAGTGTCTGCTGGTATCAGCGCTGCATCTCCACAGGTGTTCCCGGCCTAGAAAGTTAACCCAGAACCAAGGGTCCATTAATAGTGTGTAAGTGCAGAGTCCTCCCCACCGAACCCTTAGTGTGGATTACAAGGTTCCCTGATCTCCGCCTCCTGTCCTGTGGCACACACTATCTCTGCTGAAGGACTCCTTTAATCCCATTTCAGCATTTCAGAGGTATTTGTAAGGGACAGTGCCTGTGTACCACCCAGCACCACGGGTGGCACTAGTACTCTCCCCCCACCCCACCTCGGGCAGTGGAGGAGCCCTGCATACTCAGTTGGAAGCGGTTTCTACACTGAGGGTGGGGGAAATCATCTGCAAAGCACTGAGCAGTCTAGAATTTCAGGACCTTGGGCTGCCCAGTTAAAATTCTGGCCTTCTAGTTTTCAGATCTGGGGTTTAAGAGTTCTTTCCAGTATGGTAGAAAACCCAAGGTTAATGTTAAAAGGGGTGTGGGGGTTGAAATGGCAAGATCCAGGAAAAAGGGCTTGCCACTGAGTATGAGGCAACAAACAGAGCAGATAAAGACAGGGCTTTGAGCCAGTGCTGCTTGGCTGGCTGCAGTCCCCTGGAAGATACATACAAGACACTGTTGTTTTTTTCATACATTCTTTTTCTGGTAGTTAAAATAGACTAAATTTTAAGCAAGGACAGGCTTTATTTGTTTTGTTTTAAAGAAATCTATTCTTTTCCACCTGTCTTAGTTAGGGTTTCACTGCTGTGAACAGATACTATGACCAATGCAAGTTTTATAAAAGACAACATTTAATTGGGGTTGGCTTACAGGCTCAGAGGTTCAGTCCATTGTCATCAAGGCAGAAATATGGCAATGTCCAGGCAGATATGGTACAGGAGGAGCTGAGAGTTCTACATCTTCATCTGAAGGCTGCTAGTGGAAGACTGACTTCCAGGCAAGTAGGGTGAGGGTCTTAAGCCCACACCCACAATGACACACCTACTCCAACAAGGCCACACCTCCTAATAGGGTCACTCCCCGGGCCAATCATATACGAACCATCACACCACCTATTCTGCATATTCCAAAAAGGTGAGTACCCAAGATTAACCTGTAGACAAGGAGTTAAACACGAGGAAACCAAGAGAAACTACATCTTGGTAAACTATGATAAGAATAAACTTATCCACAGACAGTAAAAGAAAAAGGCCTATGGTAAAGTACTAGCTGGTTATGTAAATTTGAGAACAAATAGTCTAATTAGCAGTTAGCAGACCTCACAAAGTCAGATGGTAGCAGTGCTGGCCAGGGCTAATGGCCAGTCAACAGCGTCAGCAGCTAGCAACACGGCAGATGCATGGAAGACTGCATCAAAACATGACCACTTCTCTAAGCAGCATGCGAGCATGCGTGAGCATCCCCGCTTGGACCAGTGGGGCTGTGCAGAGCGTGTGGATCACTGTTGACTTACTTTACCATGCCCAGAGAATTGACCAGACTACTAAGAATGGCCCCAGTCTCGTCCCAGACTCTGCCATAGGTCACATTAAGAGCCCAGAGGCAAGCAGTTCAGCATCCCCCTCCCATACTGCAGCAAATAGAACCTCTCTGGCTGCCCCGTTCAGTCCTTTTGCTTGCCTTCCAGAGCTCAGTGATCTTCTCTTTTCACCCCTCTCTGTAATAAAAAAAGAAAAAAAAAAACTTTATGCCAATCCTTTTAGTTGTTCATGAATTTCATCCTGTGTGTTCATGAGAAAAGGACCCAGAATCGAAATCTTGTGTAAAGATTGTGACCATCCGGCACCCAGGCTCCTGAGTTAAGCTTCCCACTCAAGGATCATCAGTACCCCCGACTGTTCC
>BDUI01000130.1:361809-400884 GCA_002335545.1 Apodemus speciosus
AGACTGACATTCCCAGGACAGCTCTTCTGCACTCTGTTAACACTCCACACATGTGGGATGCAGACATGCATGTGGCCAAAACACCCTCACACATAAACTACATCTTTTTTTTTTTTTAAAAGAAACTGTATAAATAAACTAGTCTAATAAGTGATGTTGTCGAGTTTCTTCTTTATAAATACAGACTTTGCATGTCACTAGTACTGTCCATATACATGTGACTCCGTTGGGGGGCGAGAGCTCTAGAACAGCCATCTTGTTTGTGGGCCCATTCATATTCATAAACATTTTTCTACCCAGCTAAGTACCTGAGTACTTAAGGAGAGATTRATCATTCTGGCTCATGGTTTCTGAGGATTTGTAGTCACGCAGCTCAGCACTTCTGGGCCTGTTGTGGGAGTGTGTTCTCCGCCTGGCACAGGAAATAGAGAAAAAGAACACACGGGAGAGGCCTGGCCAAGATACAGCCGAGGAGGGGACRTGAAAGATTGTAAGAGGTGATAGGGTTTCCAGATACAGCAGAGCTGACGTATAGTGAACTCGCAGACTCTGAGAGCATGCGCAAGACCCGCGCCATCTTAATTCAGACAGAGCCCCAGCGTGGAGACWGGGAAGCSGGGACAAAGCCTCACCTCTTGCCAGGCAGCCCAGAGAACTCATAGCTTCTACGTCAGTTCCTTCTGTGGAGAAACCCTGGCTCTGTGTACACCTTCTGCAGCAGGCTCAGTGCGCAGAGTAGTTGCCCACAGATCACATTCAATGGACTTGTTTTGAGAGAAGAGATGATGTGTAGTTAGTTGAGTGTGCAGAGGAGACAAGGATCTGGGAGGAGATGGAGGAAAGGGAGGAGTACAATAAAAGTGTACGAACTTCTCAAAAGTGAATAAACAAAAATACAGGCCAGAGATCCGCCACGACTCACCTCCTTGCTCCAACTATGCTCTGTCTCCTTTTCATAACCTTCCGGTGATAACATTGTATTAAAAATCCACCATGGGATTTATTGATCCATTGCATCAGAGTCCTCATGAGCTGAAACTCACCAGCGCGCACACACACATACTGAGATGCTTCACTACCGCCCTAGGTGTTTCTCAGACTAATCAAGTCAGCAGTCAGGATTCCCCATCACACCATGGCTTCACCATCGGAAGGTTTGAACGGGGTGAATGCTCACTCATTTCAACCCAGCTTTGAAAATTAACACCCGGACTCCTCAGCGCTCGTGTGGCCTGCCTCATCTCCCCCATGTGGGCTCTTCTGTGTCATGGGTCAACTTTTCATTGCTATTCCAAGGTGGTGCTAGGCATTCTCATTGGGACAGCTCACAGTGCCGGGCCTGACTACCTCAGTTATGTTTGTGAAGGAAATCAAACTGTGCCGTCTCTGCCTCAGTGCTCTGACCTTTGCTGGTTGTATTTCCTGTCTACTCAAACAGCATTGTGTGTTTAAGAAGGACTGACTCTCTGGTGCTTACAGACTCTTTTATTCTCTTATTCTCCTCTTTCCGTCTCTCCTTCCCCCACCATCTTCCCCTCCCCCCCTTTCCTCTCTCCTACCCTACTCTTCTCCTACCTACCTCTGTCTGGAGAGACTGGAAAAATATATCTTCTGAGTGTTGGGATTGTAGGTATATATCACCTTACCTAGTTGTTTATTCGATGTTTAGGATCGAGCCCAGGRCTTCGTGCACACTAGATAAGTATGTAACTCTACCAACTAAGCCAAGTCCACAGCCCGAAATTTAAAAAACATTGTGTATATAGGATGTGTATAGTATGGCATGTGTGTATGTGTGTATATGTGTGTTGTATACATGTGTATATATGTACATTCTTATTTGTAAATGAGTAAAAATCCCCTTACCAACTAAGTCGATGACTCTTCAGTAGAAGAGAGTGACATTTGGAGTGGTTGCGTAGGCAGTTTCTTACTTGTTATGATATATAGTGTGTATTTCAAGACGTGTACAGCTGCATCGTATAAATGCAATAGAAATTCTGATATCAAAAGTCCCTTGAGTAAATATAGCACAGTGCTTTTATAGGGATTGTATCTTTGAAAGGGGGTTTAAAGAAAGCTAAGAATGTCCTTATACTTTAAAGCTTAGAAGAGGGCATCAGATCTACAGGAGCTGGAATTACAGACCCCGCGAGCCCAGCATCACTTAGGTGCTGGGACCTGGGCCATGGTCCTTAAAGAGCAACCATCCGGCTCCCTTTCCAGCTAGACACGCTTCAGCGGACAGGTAGTTCTCGTTGAGCCCTGGCGGACAGGTAGTTCTCGTTGAGCCCTGGCGGACAGGTAGTTCTCGTTCAGCCCTGGCGGACAGGTAGTTCTCGTTCAGCCCTGGCGGACAGGTAGTTCTCGTTCAGCCCTGGCGCTCTTTTGCACGTGTCTGTCTGTACCATGCATGTTGACTGAGACCGGCACTCAGAGGCAACTCCTCTCCAGCCTAGTTCTAACAGGCAACCTTTGTGTCTTCTCTCTCAGATTCCCTTTTTTGAGGACTTCTGTAAGGGGACTAAAGCCGGGGACGCCTGTGAGAACCTGGTGGGCTATTCCGCGGTGTACAGGGTCTGCTTTGGAATGGCTTGTTTCTTCGCCGTGTTTTGCCTGCTGACCTTAAAAGTCAACACCAGCAAAAGCTGCCGGGCCTACATTCACAATGGGTAAGTCTCTTGTTCTAAGGGTGCCCTAGGGTCTGCCTGTCCGCACTGACCGACATTCTCCTAGTTAACGTTTGGAACTGATTTGGGGAGGATGGGCTCATGTCGCTGGTAGAGTGGCAGTGCCTGGTGTCTTAATAAGAAATTCAGTGTACACCGAGTTTATTGTTTCTGCTAAGGTCTTCCCCGGGTCATTGCCATCCTACCGTGAAGTAGAGTTTTATACAGTCAGAGGCCGTTCCAAGTGTGCMTCGTGGTGGCAAACGTCTCTCTGTGGTACTCTCTCACTTCTCCTTGATGTGATGGAGAGAGCACTGCAGAAGCAGGAGCTACCTTGGAGAGATCTTTGAGTAGCGTTTGAATCTCTTTCCTTTCTTTGTCTTCGCAGCTTTTGGTTCTTTAAATTGCTGCTGTTAGGAGCCATGTGTTCCGGAGCCTTCTTCATCCCGGACCAGGAGACCTTTCTGAAAGGTACGGACTGGGGATTTTGGGCTGCCCAATTACTTTGTTTTTGCACATTTTGTAAAACTCTTCAAAAGCATGGTCCAGTGTCTTTGCTCTTTTGAACTTGTAAATCTTCTCTGAGTTGAAGAATGTCCAGGGGTCGGGGGTTTAGCTCAGCGCTAGTGTGCTKGCTTAGCCCGTGCCCTGCCCTGGGTTTGGCCCCGCCTGTTATGGGAGCTTTGTAAAGGGGCTGTACCTGCYTGCACTCCCTCTCCGCTTTCCTCCTACTCTACTTACCAGAAGCCCGTGAGACGGCTCTGTTCCTCTGTTGGCTAAGCAACTGGAACGATAAGCTTACTGGCTTGGAGAGTGAAGGAAGTCTTTAACATTTGCTTGAGAGCAGATGTGGCACATCGGAATGGCCCCTCTGCCAGGGACGAGTCTTATTCTCTCTGAGAATGAAGCAGACCCGGCAGCAGGAGACAGTTGTTACTTAGGCGACTTGGCCGGTCTGTGTCTAAATTCACTGTATGYGAAGTGATTCTTCCTGATCCGTAGAACAGAGCCAMTGAYGATAACCGGAGCACGGCTCCTTCCTAGGGAAAGGACRGGGCGCCCTGTTCTGAGCTTAGGTGAGAATGGAGATGGAGTCTAAATTAAAGAGGGTCAAAACACTCCATTCAGCCCAAGTGTTTTGACTTTTCTAGTGGAGATGTGGGTCATAGGTACCAGCCACGCTTCATTAGATACCGTTAGGGCTGTATCCGTTCTTCATAGACCTTAAAAAATGGTTTATCTAAGGGTTCCTTTTATCTATAACACTGTTAACTAGTTTCTATTCATTACAACGATACTTTGGTATATAATTTAGCATCTTGGAGATACTGTATCTAGAGAGAGAGGTGACCTAGGAGTCTTCAGGTCAGCTCTAGCTATGACTTTATAAACAGCCGCAACCCTCGTGGTGCGGTTCATGTAACACCTTATGGCAGAGCCAAAAGAAGCCTTGAGCCCTCGGCACTTCATTTCCATACTGGATAGTCAAGGCCCATTGCCCAGTAAGCTTGAAACTGTTGATTTTTCTAGCAGTGTTTCTTTTTGCTTGTGAACCGGGCCACTGTGNTGCACTCCCTCTCCGCTTTCCTCCTACTCTACTTACCAGAAGCCCGTGAGACGGCTCTGTTCCTCTGTTGGCTAAGCAACTGGAACGATAAGCTTACTGGCTTGGAGAGTGAAGGAAGTCTTTAACATTTGCTTGAGAGCAGATGTGGCACATCGGAATGGCCCCTCTGCCAGGGACGAGTCTTATTCTCTCTGAGAATGAAGCAGACCCGGCAGCAGGAGACAGTTGTTACTTAGGCGACTTGGCCGGTCTGTGTCTAAATTCACTGTATGCGAAGTGATTCTTCCTGATCCGTAGAACAGAGCCAMTGAYGATAACCGGAGCACGGCTCCTTCCTAGGGAAAGGACRGGGCGCCCTGTTCTGAGCTTAGGTGAGAATGGAGATGGAGTCTAAATTAAAGAGGGTCAAAACACTCCATTCAGCCCAAGTGTTTTGACTTTTCTAGTGGAGATGTGGGTCATAGGTACCAGCCACGCTTCATTAGATACCGTTAGGGCTGTATCCGTTCTTCATAGACCTTAAAAAATGGTTTATCTAAGGGTTCCTTTTATCTATAACACTGTTAACTAGTTTCTATTCATTACAACGATACTTTGGTATATAATTTAGCATCTTGGAGATACTGTATCTAGAGAGAGAGGTGACCTAGGAGTCTTCAGGTCAGCTCTAGCTATGACTTTATAAACAGCCGCAACCCTCGTGGTGCGGTTCATGTAACACCTTATGGCAGAGCCAAAAGAAGCCTTGAGCCCTCGGCACTTCATTTCCATACTGGATAGTCAAGGCCCATTGCCCAGTAAGCTTGAAACTGTTGATTTTTCTAGCAGTGTTTCTTTTTGCTTGTGAACCGGGCCACTGTGSATTGTGTGAACTGCTTCTGTTGAGGCAGCTGTCAGGTCAGCATGAGGGTCATCTGGGGTGCTCCAGGGCCAGACTCTGATGTCCCAGTTCCAGCTGTGCCCTTTGTTAAGAGAGGCTTTGCCCAATGTCTCAGTACTACTCTTTCTGTTGACACGATAGAATACAAGGACACACACAACTTAAAGGAGAAAGGGTCATTCTAGAGTGTGGTTCATGGGGGGAAATCAAGGCCGTAGGAGTTTGAAGTGCCTGGTCACATGCCTAGGAAAAAGAGCAATGAACATCACTCTCTCTAGTTTATAGTCTAGACTCCTCTGCCCAAGGAATGGTCCTGACAATTAAGATGGATTGTCCAATCTCAGTGAACATAATCAATATAATCACCTATAAGGATGCCTAGAGGCCCATTTCTCTAGTGATTCTAGATTCTGACAGACACTAGCCATCATACCAACTCACACAGGTCTATCTCATGGTTATCAATGCGGATGAGTTTAGCGACTACCTTGTGTGGTTGTATGGGAATGAAGTGTATTAGAGGAATGATAAACACAAATAAAAAGGAGTCTTTCCTTTAGAGTTAATGCAGGCGGTCGGTCTCACCTCTCTCCTCTGGGTGATGTTCCTTTGCAGTCTGGCGCTATGTGGGAGCCGTGGGGAGCTGCTTCTTCATTTGCATCCAGCTGCTCCTGATCGTGGAGTTTGCACATAAATGGAACAAGAACTGGTATGTGTTTTTGTGGAAAGTTCTCACTGAGCTGAAGAAAATGCCTACTAAAGGCTCCGCTCTGGATTACACTCTGTGTGAGCCTCTCCCCTTTCTCCTCTCTCATACTGTGTTCTGTCCTCTCTGCCCTCCTGTCTTGCTTTGCTTTATGTGCCTGGCCGTGTGGACCGTATGTGACTGACTGGCCGTGTGGACCCTGTGTGACTGGCTGGCTCTGTGGACTGTGTGTGACTGCTGGCTATATGGGTTGAGTATGTCTGGCTGGCTGTGTGGACCCTGTGTGACTGTCTGGCCGTGTGGACCCTGTGTGACTGACTGGCCGTGTGGACCCTGTGTGACTGGCTGGCCGTGTGGACCCTGTGTGACTGGCTGGCCGTGTGGACCGTGTGTGTGACTGCCTGGCTATATGGGCTGAGTATGTCTGGCTGGCTGAGGGGACCCTGTGTGACTGTCTGGCTGTGTGGACCGTGTGTGTGACTGCCTGGCTATATGGACTGAGTATGTCTGGCTGGCTGAGGGGACCCTGTGTGACTGACTTGACTGTGGGCTGAGTGTGTCTGTACCTTGGATATGCGTGGTCTGGGCTCCACTCCTACAAGGTTAAAAAGCAAAACAAGCACAAACAGCACAATGCTTTGGAGCAGGAGATCTTCTGTGAAGAGTCTGGGGTGAAATAGTTCTCTTCTTGAAAATAAAATGGTTTGCCTCTACTTTCTAAAACATACAGGATCCCTTCATTGGGAAAACTTGCATCCTGCTGTAGGAMGCTGTCTTGCCTGTAAAATGGTAGACTCTTAGTGCCTTGGAAAGAGAATTCACATCCTAGGCCGAGAGGGAAATGCCCACCAATAGCCATCCTGCCCCTTTGCTAGGGCCATGTTGACTCCGAGGTGCTGAGCAAAGCACTTCATTGCTCTGGGTTGCTTGTCTGTCAGTCTGACTGACTGACTGACTGACTGACTGACTATCTGTCTGTTGGTGTTGTTAATCTATCTGGGTTTCTTGGATATCAGGCAAATGTTTACCACTGAGCTGACTTTGTTTTTCAAATAATTCTCATTTATACCCAGTAAAGCTATTGCTTTATATCTGTCTGTATATCTGTTTGTATGTCTGTCTGTGTCTTATTTGTGTCTGAAGTTCAGGCTGGTTGTAAATTAATGATCTTCCCTCTTCTGCCTCCTGAATACTAGAATTCTAGGCATATACAAACTGTGGCTGCTATTTTATAGATTTTTCTAGGTGTTTTATTTTATACTATATTTTTGAAACAAAACCAAATAACTCACAATAATGCCATATGAGTGTGCCTTTTATTTTATGTTGAGAAGATGAAACACATTATCCAAACTTTCTCAATACTTTCCATTTTTAACATGTTCTTCAGCTTGAACACCGCTGTGCTCTTTTCTTAAAGATAATAACGAGGTGCCGTAACTGGGGTGCACCAGTGAAAGCAGTGTAGTGACAGCGCTTTGTTACTTTGTGGATATCGGATTAAGTCCAGCTAAGTAGGACCAGATTTTAAATGTTGGGCCTGGAGAGATGGCTCAGTGGTTCCTGAGAAGACCCAAGCATGGTCCCCAGCGCCCATATCAGACAGCTCCAACCCCTTCAGCTCCAGCAGATTCTTGGATTCGCTCTTGTAGAGGTGTGGCATGCACACGTACAGACAAATCTTCAAAAAATGTTTACATCACTTTGGCCACACAGATAATGTTACTGGTGTACTTCGGTGTTTTACCTCTGCAATTACAGGGTTTCAGATTGACTTGTGTCCTTGTTAGAGCGATTGCTTGCTCTCCACATTTTGAGTCACCTTTAAAATTGTGCTGTCATCTCTTCTATAGGTCAAGTTTTAAGGTGGTAGAGTCTTCTTAAAGATCAGCTAAGGGCTGCTGTAGTTTTATTTGTTTGTGCAGAAGAATCCACAATAATTTGAAAACACATTGCTGCTGATGAGTATCTCTTTCTCTAGCAACTCTTAATGCTGCATGCCATCAGAGAGACTAGATTAGACAAAACCAAGGTTCCCTCTAAATGTTCTGCAGGTCATAGTTATGCCGTGTGTTTTATGGTAAGAGAGTAGAGCCGTGGACACAGAAACCTGGTTCGTGCCTTACACGGCACGCCCCTGGGCCTGTTTGTGTTTCTCCCTCCTTCAGTTTAATTGATTCTTGAGCCAGTTTTTCTGGTACTGATTATTAATGCCAAAGTTTACCGGGTCACTTTGAAAGCTTGGTAGTTCCTTAGGCGCTTTCAGCCAAGCTTGAGAGGCGGTGGCACAGCAGCGGAGAGCCATCATTGCTCTTCCGAGGTCCCCAGTTCAGTTCCCAGAACCCACAGGCGGCAGCTGCGGCTGCTGGTGCCACCTGCTCCTCTAGCTAACAAAGAGTTGGTTTGTCAGCCTAAAACTAATATTAATYGGGTATGGTCACTAACATTGTTTTCTCATAACTGCCACCCCCACTTTTCTGTGTTTTAAGTATACTTGATTCATATAATTACTGATTTTGGTGAACAAATTACTAGAGAGCACTCTTTTCTTTAATTTCATTTTTAAATATATCAAGAGAGAAGATCCCCAAAGCCACAAGGTAAACATGCCATGGACCTGCAGATCAGCAGAACAGAGATTATTGTCCCTCCCATTCTGGAATGTCACCCAGAGAGGTGTTTCCCAGCGTCTCTGACCCCATAATTTCAGATTTTGTACTGTAAAATGGTGTGGTTTGTTGAACTGGATGTTTAGTAGTTGTGGTTTTATTTTATTTTTGCTTTTTAACTCCAGTTCCCAATTTTAAGTATCATTTCTATACCACAGTTGAAATCATGGAAGGCCAGGTGCTGGCCAGATGGCTCAGTTGGTAAAGGCCCTGGCCACCAGGCCTGTTGACCTGCGTTCCATCCCTGGAATCCATGTGGTGAAAAGAAAGAGCCTCTGTAAGCTCACACTCTGACCCCCACACATATGGCGAGGCACACGCATGCCTCCGCCCCACACGTCGCCCACCCCTCTGTATATGAGTAACTGTGATGTGACAGCAGAGGGGTACTCAGCTGTAGCCAGTGAGAGTTGATGTTAAAAGCATTCGAGATTTTAAATTTGCCTTTGTTAGGTTAGTTTGGCCCCGCCTCTCACTGAGCCTGGGCCCAGCCTGCCTCCCAGCCTGGGGTCCTCATCCGTTTTGCCTGTACCCTCTCCTGCAGCCTGCCATCAGGAGGCCTCTTGGGTAACCTTGCTGTCCTGTGTTATTTCTTTATAGCATTCTCACCAAGTGTCTCTCATTCCCCAGGCACCATCGCACGCAATGGCAGTAAGGTGGGGGACAGGCCCTGGCCTGCTCTGCAAAGCTGAGAGTGTCGTAGTGGGGAAGTAGATGAGTAGATACTCAACACAGAAGCACGCAGTTATATAAAGGGCTCATTCCTGCAAAATACGCTGCAAAGCCTGCAGGGAGCAGGCTGTCCTGTGGGAGGACACGCTCAGACATGGAACAGAGGGACACCTCTATCTGGGGCCCAGATCATAGTACCGTGAGGACAGGTGGAAGCCCCCTCACCCCCAGCATGGCCCCTGCTTGGCCAGTTCTTTACCACTTGGTTGCACTTCCAGACTTGAAGCTTTGGTTTTGAAGTGACATGTTAAGAGAGTAGAAGAGTTTTGAAGGGAAGAATGTAACTGAATTTTTCTTAATTTAAACAAAGATTAGAGAGGGCCATGTGTGCGAGCTGAGGAGGCCGCTGTGAGGCGATCTGAAGCAGAGGGTACAGCCTGGAGCTGGTTTGCAGCGGTGCTCAGATTCTGGTATAATTTGAACAGGGTTTGAGTCTGGGTGGGTCTGGAGGTGAGGGGAAGGTGTGCAGGTGGGGAGAGAGTGAGAGTGCCCATGGGCCTCGTGGTTTGTGCTTCTGCCCCACTGATCTCTCGAGCAGTAAGAGTGTGGTTGCCATTTTCTGAGGGTAGAGGAGAAGGCTGAACATGGAGCCATCGTGATGTGCCAAGGTTAACGTGTCAGTCTGACTTCCAAGTGGAGAAGGATGAGGAAGATGAGTCTGGAGCTCAAGGGAGAGGCTAGGCCCAATACTTAACTTGCACTGCAATGTAGTTGAAACTTTCTAACCTGCTAAGACCAACTCAAACACCAAAGGCGAGCACTCAGGGCCCCATGCCTCCCGCAGTCACTGCTCACACTGGGTGTGTGCGAGCACTGTCTCCTGGTTGATGATCACATTTTGTCTCCCAGAGTCCTCCTTCCTCATTTCCTCTGTGTGCCTCTCACATGGGATAATTCTGAGGTCATCAGGGTGTCTGGCTTGGCATCAGGAGTATGATGGTCATCATCTTCTTGGCTTTTCCATCCTGTTTTCTCTGTCTGTGCAAGAGTAACCTTTCCATTGTGAAAGTGTCTTGGCTACGTTATTTGAACACTTTCCAGCACTCAGGAAACATTAAGCAGGCTGCTTCTCTGAAGGCTGAGGGAACACGGTTGTGGGAGTGTGGCTGCTCACACCAAGAGCAGCTGAATCATGAGTCAGATGACAGTCAGCTGTCCTGCAGTTTAGCATTTATAAACACCCTCTTCTTTGTTCTGAACAATTCCTGTAGAATTATATCACCACTAATCTTTCTCATTTCTTATTAATATTTATAAAGACTGCAAAGCAGATTCCTCTTTAACTTTATGGTATGTCCCACAGAGTTTCCCTTCCCTCCTCTTCTTTGTGTGTGCATGTGTGTACATATTCATGCTTATAGGGGTGAGATCATTCGTGTATGCATGTGGAAGCCAGAGAGGACAACTTCAGTTGTCGTTCTTCAGATGCTGTCCACCCTTCGGGTTGGAACTCTGCAAGCAGGCCAGATGAGGTGGCCAGGGCACACCAGGAGTCTGACTGTTTCTACCTCCCCAGTGCTGCTGTTGTGAGCCTGTGCCACTGTGCACAGATGTTTAGGTCACACTCAGCTGCTCATGCACTTTCCCGAATGAGCCTCCTCCTGAGCCCAGTACAGCTTTTCTTTCCTTGACTATAAAGATTTATGTGTGTGAGATTATTTACATGTGAGTGCAGGTACCTCTGGAAGCTTTGGATTCCCAGGAGCTGGAGTTATAGACACTTGTGAGCTGCATGATGTACTTGCTTGGAACTGAACAAGAGCAGCAAATGCTCTTAACCACTGAGCCATCTCTCCAACCCCTATTTCCCTGATTCTACTCACTGTAAGATTTCTCCCTTAGTATTTCCTCAGTTTGGAGAGGTGGTCCTGATGCAGGCTCTCTTTTTTAGCACAGAGAGACATGTACTGAGGCTGACCAGCCTTCTGTGGGTAAAGCTGTTTGCTTCTCCTCCAAGAGAAGGTGATCTCAGAGGGGCTGCTGGCAGAACATGGAGAGAGAGAGAGAAAGCTCACAGCCAACTCTACTGAGTTACCATCTTTGCCCCATACCTCAGCACAGCCACTATGTTCCCCAAGGCTGTTAGCATCACAGTGGAGAAGTGCCAGGCTAAAGCTGATGGGTGTTCTTTTTAGTTGATGAACATGCTTGGGCCAGAAGAGGAAACTCATGTTTCGAGATAATTCTAAGCCAGCGAGCCTGCATAATTGTGAGAACTTACTAGCTGAGGTAGAGTGTAATCATTGCTAAGTGTCTTCTGATCTGTGGTTCCAGGGCCTCTGCTGGAGCCGATCCTGTCAGTCAGTATCTGAGGGATGGAATGTTCCAGAGAATGGGGGCCTTCACTGACTTCCTGTTTTCTCTCCCTTCCACCTCACCTACTTCCTTCTCGGAGAAACAGGACTGCAGGCACCGTCCGCAATAAGCTGTGGTACGCCTCCCTGTCCTTGGTGACACTCATCATGTATTCCGTTGCTGTTGGAGGCTTGGCTCTGATGGCTGTGTTTTACACACAGTGGGATGACTGCATGGACAACAAGATTCTCCTGGGAGTGCATGGCGGCCTCTGCGTGCTCATCTCTCTGGCAGCCATCTCGCCCTGTGTCCAGAATCGTAAGCATGGGTTTTTCTTTTTCTATATGTTTTTCCTTTGTGATTTTTAACAAACCCAGTGGGTTTCTTTAACATCCCAAGTCATTCTTTAACTTCCTGTGCATGGGACTCAGGCCTCCTCTTCATATTTCATGCATTGGGAAATGATAACTAGGTTTACTTGGTATCCAGAAAGGGTGACTTAAGCCAATAATAGAAAGATGGAAGTGCACACAGGGAACCTTTAAGTGGGAAATGTGCTTAGTCTCTGTTAAGCAAGAGATGAATAAATTCAGCTTGTGTGTCCTCATGGAATTTGAATGGCAGGGCCCAGAGTTGCTGTTTCTGGGATTGTCTCAGGTGGCTAGCATCCTGACTCAGACAGGAAGCAGGAAATCCTATCCCAGTTGCTTCCAGTCTCATGACCAGAGTGTGCTTACCGAAGTCAGCAGAACCGTACTATCCTGGCCATACTTCGGCCGTTGTGAGAGCCACAAGTGCAGAGACGGTGGGGGTGGAAGCACCTTAGAAAGTGGAGCTGTGAACTGTTACTAATAATAAACTATCTGTGACATCTTAAGCAAGTGTGCTGAAGATAGACTGTCTTCAGAGGTATAAAAATAGCCCCAGTCTGGTGTTGAATGAAGGATTTTAGTCCATGGGTGATTGATCTACACATGCCATTCCAATTTCTGGATAGGAAAAGAAAATATGGACAATAAATGTACGACCCCTTTGAATCTCTTTCCAAAATAGTGGATTTGAAAAGCTAGGCATGCACGTGCACTCCTGGAAATGGAAGATGGAAGATCAGAAGTTTAAGGGCAGCCTTGACTGCATAGGTTTGAGGCCAGCCTGGGCTATGCGAGACTCATCCCCTTTAAGGACAAAGGCAGCAACAAGTACTAAATAATTTTAGCAGGACTAAGACATTTTCCATACTAAGTTCTTAACTGCATTACAGAAATTGATAGGATTATTCTCCTACTTCCTGCAGTTGATCAGTAAAGAATTTCCTAAAACAAACTATTGGTACGCTGACTAAAATCTTTTTTTGGATTAATCTTACCTTCGGAAACAGTTACCTTGTTTTTTTTTTTGTTTTTTTTTTTTGTTTTTTTCTAACAGAGCTGAGGACCGAACCTTCGGAAACAGACACAACAGTTTGCTTAATGACATTAATTCTGAGGGTGTCTGTTTCCGTTGCATTTTGATAGCCTATTACAGTACTTCTACTGATAATTATCATTTAATAATGGTACTTTAAGAAGGAATTTAACTAGAAGGAAGGTTGAATCCTTTGCTGTCAGCAAGTGTTGAAAATTTTAGAAAAGAAAGATCCCTGGTCACTGGATCCCATAGTTGCTTCAAATGATTCCAGCATTAAGTTGTCACTTAAATATTATGCTTTCAGTCCCCCTCCCAGGGAATGCCTGTCCCACAGCTTCCTCTTAGCCTGGACCAGGTCTTGTACTTAGTGTGGCCAAGAGAGGTCTCATTTTTGGAGGAATTTTTTTGTTTTGTTTTTATCTCTTGACAGCTCAATGCTTGTGCTTCATGGATTGTCTAGTGAGCTTGTACAATCCACAGTGAATGTTCTGTGAAATTTGTCTATTGCATCAAACTAAATGATCATGGCGATTTTCTTTTTCTGATCTTGTGACTTATGAACTCATGTTATAAACGTCATAGGGAGAGAGGCTGGCAGTTGGCTCCACTAGTGAAGGCACTTGCTGCTAAGTCTGATAACCTGAGTTCAATCCTTTCGACAGAAAGCGAGAACTGACTCCTGCAAATTGTTCTCTGTCCTGTACACATGCTACAGCTCTTGTGCACCTATGTGCATGCACCCATACATGCGTGCATGCACCCATACATGCATGCATACATACACACATATGTCCTTACATGCAATTGAAAAACCACTCAGGGGTCTGAGCAGTACACTGAATATGTTACAGGGTTTGGAGAGTTGTTTATGGAGAAGTCGGACAGATTTTGGCGTCTTTAAATAGCATGAATAGGGCGTATTCCCTTCCAGTTTTCCCCTTTTCTCTAGTAAAGGTGGGTATCCAGGTTTAAGGAGCATCATCCATTGGCTGAGGACGGGGCTGGGGACGGGGTGGTGTGGGGTGGGGGGAGGGCCCCATTTAGGATATAATGTCTTACTGCCAGGATTCATGCCTGTCTTCTGTCTGTCTCTTGTTCCTAGGACAGCCACACTCTGGGCTGCTGCAGCCAGGGCTCATAAGCTGCTATGTCACCTACCTCACCTTCTCAGCACTGACCAGCAAGCCTGAAAAAACTGGTAAGCAGCTCAGTTGAGTGTGTGCTGACAGTGTGCATGTCTTTACTCCCTAGAACTGAACTGTTACTGAACTATGGAGGGTTAGAGAATTCAGAGAAGCAAGGTGATCCATGCTTTGTCATTAAGTAAAGTCTTTAACAGCAAAAATGAAAATTTCTGCTCTTAAAACATCATTTTAATTGTGTGTGTATGTGCATGTGCATGTATGAGTGCAGGTGGTCCAGGAGTCCAGAAGAGGGCGTTTGAGCCTCCGGCCTTAATTGCAGGCCACGGTGAGCTGCCTGACAGGGGAAGAGAACAGCAAGGCCCCTTAAGCTCTGAGTCCTCTTCCCAGCCCCCAGCACGTATTGAGGCGTCCTGCTGTGCAGAAAAGACAAAAGATGAGCTTCTGCAGTTGTTGAGGGCCCCCCCTGCATTCTGTTGTTCTCCTCTGTAGAGAACCACTTTATTTTATTGTTTTATTGGCTTTGTTTGGTTTTGATTTTTTTGTTTGTTTGTTATTTTACATCAGGAGCTTATTCTCTGACACTGAGAGGGTGGGAAGAGCTAAGGTGAGGGAAACAGAAGACACAGTCTGAACCTGGATCTGTCACTGGCTGGCAGGCAGTCTCAGTGCTTGTTGTAGATGACATTTATTTAACAGAGACAGCGGGGTGAAGAGAAAGGAGCCCGGCTGTCTGAGCTCTGTTCTAGGTGTAGTTTTAAGAACGCAGTGACATGTTCATGCTGTGTGCATCATTCGGAACAGTAGTTGGAACATGGCAGTGCTTGTGGGGTGTGGACTGTTACTAGTGTGAAATTCTTACAGTGATCACTTTGAAAGTTTTTAGAGGCAGAGTTATATATTCCTAGCTGATCTAGAACTCCCTATTTAGACCAGGCTCAAAAGCACAGAAATTCAACTATCTCTGTCCCCTAAGTGCTGGCACTGAAGGTATGTATCACCACACCAGTAAACTTTTAATCTATAAAAGAAGTACTATATTCTAGAGTCCCCAAATTTTTATATTTTATATTTTATCTTTATCACTTTTGTGATACATATGCAGGTGTGTGAATGTGAATGTTCAGGTATCTTTAATCTGTACATCAAGTAAATGTCTCAATTGAATAGAAAATAAAAGTTACTAAATTCAGAAAACAAATAGAATAATAATTTAGACAGAGGTACTTTTTATTGGTCTATCTTGTTTTGAGAGAGGGTCTTACTATATAATCAGGTTGGCCTAGAACTTATTATGTAGCCCAGGCTGACCTTAAACTTGCAGTTTTTCTAACTCGGCCTTCTAAGAGCTGGGATTATTGGTGCATGCCACCACGTTCAGCTGGGGTCTCATCTTCATCGTTACAGTGGGAGATTTTATAGTAAGTATGGCTTATTACTGGCTGATGAATTATACACAGACGCTCAATCCTGACCTAACTTACTGGCGTCTTAAAATTTTCTTTTACAATTGCTAAATTTTTTAATTACAATTGCTACCTGAGTCTTCCCAGACTCAGGTATTATTATGTCTTAATATATGTAATATGTATTAATCTCTGGTTTTAAGTTAATGGAAGTTTTGTTGATGATTTATTTTTTTATCTTCGAGACAGGGTTTCTCTGTGTAGCCCTGGCTGTCCTGGAACTCACTTTGTAGACCAGGCTGGCCTCAAACTCAGAAATCCACCTACCTCTGCCTCCTAAGTGCTGGGATTAAAGGTGTGCGCCACCACCGCCTGGCTGTTCATGATTTTTTTAAAGTAGCAATTATTGCTTTAAAAACTGTAAAACACTTTTATTTTTCATTTTAAGTAGTAAATATAAATTTAAATATATAATTTAATGAAATTATACAAATATTATTTATGAATATAATTTTAGTAAATATAGTTTTATTCACATCTTACAAAATCACTCCTGTACTGGCCTGAAAAATAAAGGGTTTTTAAACCACAGCTGACATGGTTCTTTTTACTCTTGCAAGGCGAACTCCAGTGATAATCCCAGTTTAGATTCAAACAGAATGTGTTCCTGTAAAACAATTAATATACTTCCATTTAGGGGGTCAAATTGGCAGTAAGATTTAGTTAGATACTTAGAATTGTAGCACCATSTTTTTAAGAAAGCAAATTGCTACTGAGAGAGAGATTATAGAGATATATTTAGCTTCTTATTTCTTTGAAATTTTAGACTACCTCAGAAGGTTCCCGGTCACAGGCCCAAAAGCCATGTTTCTTATGTCTGTAGTAACCTGTCTTCTCTGGTTTGGGAACCCATTACACTGTCTCTAAGTGGACTTCATGCCAGGGGGCCTGTGCTATACCCTCCTCTGCGGAGGCTTTGGATCCAGTTACAAAGAAAACATCATTGTCATAGTTAAAGACAGTGGGTTTAACATAGGAGAAGCAAGGGCAACTAATCCTGAGCCTTCTTCACACCCTTGAGTGCAGCTAGAATGGGGTGGGGCTGGCCCTTACTCCTCAGGTGAGCTGCTGTATTTCGACTAGCAACAATGCAGTCTGTGCAGAACCACACTATAGAGAAGACGCTGTGTGCGGGGCTCAGTGTCAGGAGGAGCCATGCCAGTGCTGCCTGAGTCTTCCCAGACGGACACTGTAAGGCGCAGTAGACCTTTCTAACGTGACTGTGTTTGCTTTGTGTCACTTACAAGTCCTGGATGAACACGGGAAGAATGTTACCATATGTGTGCCTGACTTTGGCCAAGACCTGCATAGAGACGAAAACATGGTGACCTGGCTGGGCACCCTTCTTTTAATTGTGTGCATCTCATATTCATGGTAAGTCCTAGGAGTTATTGACGTTCAACTTACAGGCTTTAGAGATAAAGGAACAGTTATGTAAGTTCCAGGCCCTGTCCACAGGAGAAAACTAGCCAGGGGAGTAGTTTTGCTGTGCGGCCTCCTGTGTGAAATCCCTGTGCTCACTACTCCAGTGCGTGGGGCGAATTGCATAGATGCGTGTTTTGTTTAAAAGACCATTTTGAAGATGAGTTGCTATGGCATCGTTGAAGAGTAAGCGAGCATATAGTGAGGGTGAGGAAAATGTTCTGTAGGCCGGAGTGTTCCGGCAAAACCCTGACCCAAGGGGAGTAGCTTTTGCTTTGTTGTCAGTGGAGAGAACTGGGTGTGCTGTGTATGGTCCAGGAAAGGCAGGAAGTGTCCCTGCTGTGCTGTGCTGTGCTGAGACCTGCAGAGCTAGGGAGTGGGCCGGGCAACCCCGCCCAGGTCTGTGGGGTGTGTGCAGCGTGAACACACTGTTGTGCGGGCCTGTGCCAGAGGAGACTGCACTTCAAAACACTTCAGAGATCACTGGAGGGAAAAGCCAGTGGTCGGGTAGTTACGTATTCTGGGAACATTTTACTGTAATGAAGCGTCCTTTGGGCAGGAGCCTTTTCAGAGCTGGGTTTTTACCTCAGTATGTTTTATGTTTTGTTTCTGTGTGCAAGAAATTCAACGTGTCATGGGCATGTTATAATTTTCCTCTTGCTAAAACTAAACAGTCCTGGTGGTGACAGTTTGTGTAAATACGGTGTCTAAGGACACTGAAAGACTCTCTAACAGCCCTGCTGAGAGGGAGGGCCAGCCAGTGAGGGCCTCCACAGTGCAGAGGGTTTACTCAGAACTGTGGCCCAGCCAGGAAATGCTCGCTCATGTGCTGTGTGGCTGAAGTTATGGCTCTCTAATGCCGATCCTCTGTCTGCCTGTGCCACGCGACAGTCTTTCCCTTAGGTCTGAAGAGTCCTTGGTGATGGCCCTTTCTGACTTTTAATTCCTTCACTTGTCTACTTAGTACCTGCTTTACTGAAACAGAGAGAGAGGTGAGAGGTGATGTCTCAGTAAAGGGCTTGCGTGTAAGGTCAAAGACCTAAAGTCAGATCTCCAGTGCCCACGATAAAGGCTGAGCTTTGTCACCCACACCGCTAACCCTAGTGCAGGGATGTGGACAGTGGAGCCCTACCTGATGACCAGCCAGTCTAGCCAGCGAGCTCCAGGTTCAGTGAGTAAGAGCTCACTGGCTCAATTGAGTAAGGCAAGAAGAGATTGAGGAAGATAACCCAGTATGTGCTGGCCTCTCCATGCTCACACATGTATGTGCACACGCGCGCGCGCGCACACACACACACACACACACACACACACACACATATACAAAATTAAAAAAAAAGAAAAACAGTGAGGGGCATTCAAGTCCATGGCCATTTCCAGGGGGCCCGCACCTCGTGCAGCCACTTTTCTCTGCTGGCTAGTCGGTTGTCAGCTTGAAACAAGCCAGGGTAATCTGAAAACAAGAAACTTGGAGGAAAGACACCATCGGATTGGCCTGTGGTCCAGCCTTAGGTACATTTTCTTGATTAATGCTTGATGTACGAGGGCCCAGTTCACTTGTGGTCGGTGCCATCCCTGGGCAGGGAGTTGAAGTAGAAAGCAGGCTGAGCAAGCCATGAGGAGCCAACCGGCAAGCAGTGCTCCTCCGTGGCAAGCAGTGCTCCTCTGTGGTCCCAGCTCCACTTCTTGTTGCAGCTAACATCTGTAGGAACTCCAGCTCCGAGGAATCGGACACCCTCTTCTGGACTCTAGGACACTGCACACACATGCTGTACAGACGTACATGCAAGGAAAACTTTCATACACATAAAGTAAAAAATAAATAAAAATCTCAAGAATATCAATCTCAAGAGAGAAGTAGGTTATAAAGATCATTTCTTTAAAAAAAATCAAATATATTTATGTTTTATAAAATTTCCCAGGAAGAGGGATTGGAGAGGTGGCTTAGTGGTTAGAGCACTTGATGCTCTTGCAGAGCACCCACGTGGCAGCTCACAGTCATGTATGACTCCAGTTCTAGTGCTCTTTTCTGTGGCTACCAGACAAACGTGTACAGATATCATACATAAACACTCATACACATACATCTTGAAAACTGAAGCAAACAAACCCAGAAACTCCTAGGAAGACCGCCAGAATTGTGGTAGTAATGGCATTAAAGATAAGTAACAGTTCCCTTTGTTTTAGGTTTTTGGTGTTTTGATTTGTGTGTTCATTTGCAGTGAGGTACGGTTTCTTTTTTTGTTGTTTTTGGCATTATCAGAAGAAATTACAAGGATATTTAACAGAGTAAAATACTGGTTTCTGGAAGTCATGTCCAGTAAAACTGGGGGGAAACGGATGTTCTTAGCTAGCCGAGGGGTTAGACTTGCTGCGGCCGTCAGTGGGAAGGGGCAGAGTCCTACTGGGTACACTGTGTGCAGGAACAGTTGGGGGGGGGCGCTCATAGCATGGACTGTTTACCCATTCAGATATTCCCTGTTTCTAAGAGTTGTAAAGATTCGCTTTGACAGCTAGGTATGTTGGTGCCTGCCTGTAATCCCAGCTAATATGGGAGGCCCAAGCTGGAGGATTACAAGTTTGAGGCTAGCCTCAGCAATTTAGAAAAGTCTAGTTTTGTTTAAGGCACTTTTAGGACTGGGAGTGTGGCTCAGTGGCAGAGCCATGCGCGCTCGTGTGTACACACACATACACACACACACACACACACACACACACACACACACAGAGGCAGTAAGAGGGACTCAAGTCAAAGGCCACTTCCAGTGAACCTATAAAGCCACCATGACTTAGCATAGCCTTTGTGAGGATCTGGGTCTAAAATCCCCAACCCACCCAAGAAAAAAATCACTTTTAATTTTGTGCTTAGCTTAGTGGTAATGAATTTACCTACCATTCTATATGTATAAAACCCTAGGTCCAATCCCTAGCATTACAAAACAAAACAACAAAAGCCAAGCACACAACAGAGATCACATTTTTGAGAAAGAATCTGAGAATTGCAGCATCACAGGAGATTGGCAAAGGGTAGTTTGATCTTCCCCATAGACATTAATTTTCAAAGCTAACAGCTGCTATTTAGAAATCTGTCTAAATGCCGACAGCAGACGTTTTCTGAATGCTGGTGATTAAACTGCACAAGTGGCCTGGCCGGTGGGTGCTGGGACAAAGCAGCAGCCTGCAGAGCATAGCATGCTGCCGCTCAACACAGCACACAGGCTTGAGCACACTGCGGGAGCTGGCTGAGCATCTGGAGACTGATGCTTACGTCATCACCCCTTGCAGCACCAGGCGGAGTCAGCTTGGAGTGTTAGAGACAAATGGTTTGGCCTCAGGATCACAGGGTTCTGAATTCAGACTTCACGGGGCCTTGAAGAAAGGCCCCGCTGCTGAGGGAAGGCACCAGTAACATTCCGGGTTTTTCGACTATTACCAGAGTTTACAATGAAGAAGCATGAGAGCTTGGGGAAGGTTCTCAAATGAGGCCACACTGTCTGCGTAGAGGCCGTTATTGAATGACTGTAGGAATGGTTAATTTCTTGGTGGAAACTGGACAGACTAGAACACCAGATTATAAAAGAAGTCACCAGCGTTCGTGTAAGACCCAGGATTGTCTGGGGTGGCATCTTGTGATACCATTTTGTAACAGAAAGCTTTGCTCCCTTGACTCCCCTCGGTTCTCTGGAGGATCCTTGTGTCCCAAATACTTCCTGAGGCGCCAAGACTGCCCTGGGTCCTCAGGGAACTTCCTGAGAATGCACTTCCTCTGTTGTCTTGTCCAAGCCTCACTTCCTGGCAGTGTTCTCTCTAGAACCCCCGTGAAGGAGCATCCCAGCCGGGACCCCAAGAAAGCACATCTACCAAGGTTTCCTAAGAGCTGGCTCTGTTGGTCCAGCCGTCCCCACCTTCTCCTGAGACCTGGACAAAGTCCAGCTCCCACCGGACCTAACTGGACATAACAAGGCCTCCAACTCCCTCCTTGGTCTCCAGGTTGCAATTGCTATTGTATTGATGAAGCCATCAGACTGGGTTGGACCCTGGAGGCCTTCATGCTTGTGAAGAATGAAGTATGTTCCTGCTGCTCTTTACCTCAACTTGAGGAAACTTGGCTGAGACCTCCTTTGCTAGCCGTGTATAGAGATTTACAGAGTTGCTGGTTCATTATCACTAGGACGAAACACCTGATCAAAAAAAAAAAATCTCCTTAAGGCAGGAGAGATTATTTATTTATTTATTTATTTTTGCTCATGATTCCCGAGAGAGTTCTAGATTGCCCTGTTACCCTGAGAAAGACCATGGCTGTGCTGACCAGACACGGGTAGTCATTTGGAAAGAGGGAGCCGCGATTGAGAAACCGTCCTCAGCAGATTGGCCTGTGGGCAAGCGTGTGGTGCATTTCTATACAGATAATGATGTGAGAGCTTAATGTGGGCAGTGTCACCCTGAGCAGGGGGCACTAGGGACTAGAAGAAGGCAAACTGGGCGTGCCCGGAACGACAAGGTAGTGAGGCACCCCCTCTGCACATGCTCTTGCCTCAAGGTTCCTGCCTTGTTTGAATAGCTCCTGCCCTGACTTCCCTCAGTGATAGCAATGATCTAAAAGCCGCAGTAAGCCTTCCCCTCCCGGTTGCTTTTCAAGTGTGTTTTATCACAGCAGCAGACATGTTAACTAAGACTGTGACCAAATAAATGGAGAAAGGGGTTTGTTTCACCTTACAGCTTGCAACCTGTCCTGAGGAAGGCAGGGCAGGAACGCATGGAAGGAACCTGGAGGCAGGAGCTGAAGCGGAGTCTGGGGAAGAACGCTGCTCACGGCTTGCTGTTCGGCTCGCTCAGCCTGCCTTCCTGAACTACCCAGAGCCACCTGCTCAGGGGCGGCACCACCTGCAGTGGGCTGGGCCCTCCTTCATTAATCAGTGTAAGCTTTGAGCACTAATTGTCTTTCCAGCCCAAAGTTCCTAGTATTCCTCAGTCCTTCCCAGAAAACACGGCCAGGTCTGTCACAGCAGTAGCCAAGTCTTTGGTACCAATTTCTGTTCTAGTTGCTTTCTGTTGTGACAAAGATCACCCCAGAGATGCCAGGGAGCCAAGCGGGTGGCCTGCACGAGTAGAGTATTAGGAAGCAATTGTGTTATAAAGTGTTCCTTGGCTATTTTCATTTTAGTTATGCTTAAGAGATAAGAAATAGCCTTTAATATTTGAGCCCTCTAGGAAAATACCCATTGAACATAAAATGGGAAAGCTAAGAGTCTACATTAAATGCCGCACAACTTCCTAGTTTAAAATAGGATGTCCACAGCAATACGGCATGCCACGTAGAACAGGGATTGATGTGCTGGTAAGGGCGGTTGGCTTGAGCGGAGAGCCGGTGGCCCACTGAGGAGCAGTGTGATGTTCACAGCAATACGGCATGCCACGTAGACTGGGGTGGGGGGAAGACGTGCTGGTAAGGGCGGTTGGCTTGAGCGGAGAGCCGGGGGCCCACTGAGGAGCAGTGTTCTCTCAGCACAGTCTGGGCACTCTGCTCTTCCTCAAGGAGAAAGGAATGGCGGTGGCTTGCTTTTTTACTTGAGAAGTCCTGCCCCTGCCTCAGCAGCTAGCCAGAACTCTTCGTGGCTGTGCATCAGGAACATGGGGCGGCCTCCCCTGGCTCCCACAGAATTCTGGTCTTCTTTGACTCACTAATCACACAGCTCTGTGGGAACACAGGTTGCCTTTTGTCACACAAAGGCTGGGTGGAGACATGGGGTGTGTCCTGGGCCTGGCCTGGCCATTTCCTAGTACGTGATCTCCAAAAGTCTAGCACTTTCTTGGGATTTCCTGGGACCCGTGGGACTTGGCCAACTCCACAGTGAGTTAAAGCAGGTTCTCAGGGGGCACTTGCACTGTGCACTGATCTGACAACACAGCCGAGGTTACAGCATTGCAGTGACTTCGAGAGAGGGGGAGGAAGGCAGTGTTTCGGCGGATATGTAAATGATCACCAGGAACAGCTGTGTCACATTGCTGTTCTCTGAATGCTGAGAGATTGCGTCACATGGGGCTGCTGTCTCTCCCCCCCCAGCCATGCTTTGCCACCGGGTATAGTGGCTGACATCTCCAATTCTATCACTCAGGAGGTTGAGGCAGGAGGATTGCCACAAGTTCAAAGCTCGTATGGACTACATCATGAGTTTCAGACCAGCAATGGCTGCTTAGGAAGACTGTGCCTAGAATGARTGAATGAATGGATGGATGGGTCTGGGAACTGGCTTAATGGGTAAAGTACTTAGTATGCAAGAGCAAAGACCTGAGTTCAGTTTTCTAGAACTCAATAAAATCAGACACAGCACGTGTCTGCAAGCCCAGTGCCTCTACAGTGGGACGGGCGAGGGGACAGGGAGAACTCCTGGGAGCTCAACAGGAGGCCTGCAGGGACGTGAGACCCTGTCTCAACCGGCGTGCAGGCAGGGACTTATGTCCACGGCTGTCCTCTGCCTTCACGTGCATGCGGTGGCACACACATGCATGCACATTACACACGGACACACAAAGGGAAAGGGAGAGATGGGGGGCACTATAAGAGTTTACAAAACCATGTTTTCGTTAATAATTTTCTCAAGTTTTATGGGGATCGCCCCCCGTTTTATGGGGATGTGGTTGCATCTACTCTGCGTATAGGAAGTGACTGTCCCTAAGGATAAACTGGATGTAAGTGGTTTATAAAAGGAGGAGAGCCTTCCTAATTTTAGTGCTGTCTGATGCTGGCAATGAGGTGTCAAAGGTGCTTGAATCAAAAGGTTTGTCTTTCTAAAACTTTATTCCAAAGAATTTGTGGAGTATTGATGGGGGTGTTTTTAAAGAGTATTCTTCAGTTTTCAGCTGAAAACTTGAGATACTGACATTAAAATTTGGTTTCCCCATGGAAACCTCGTGCTGTACTACGGTATAACTGGCACGCAGAAGTCTTAAGTGCATGACCAGATGAGCGTGTTCCTCCGGAGCATGGCCACAGGGAAGTGTTTCCCTTCCCTCACCAGGACGGAGTGGAACAACTGTGGACTGGGGTCCGGATCCCAGAGGACCTGTTTCTCCAGCGAGGCCCTCTATTGCTTCCCACGGCCCACTGACACCTTTTCTCCTTGGGCAAGAGACGGAGAGGAGACAGGCAAGGCCCCCTGCTGCCTGGTGTGACGCTGCTCTGGTGGACATAGATCTAAGTCTCTGCCTGTCCACTAGGAGCCCGCCTGCATGAGCAGCAGCAGTCGTCTGTGTCCTCGTACACTTGGTGCTGTGTGAGGCAGGGGAGTCAGAAGAGGCCCCGATGCTCTCAGAACAGGGGCTGCTGCCCACAGCACACAAGGCCTTTAGGAATTATCTGCGAAATGCATGTATAAAGTTAGACTAAGTGTTGAATGTGTTTGTTTAAAATGCTGCCATGTTTTATATAAGGGAGAAATAAACACTTTCACCTTTGTCAGTCAATGATACAGGTCATTTTACCTCTCTAGATATGGGGGAAAGTAGGGAAAAATTGTGACACAGGGTGTTGTGTAGGCCAGGCTAGTCTCAGATTCACTGTGTAGTCAAGGATAGCCTTGACTGTCTGATCTTCATACCTCTTCCTCTCCAGTTGGGATTACATGTCTTTATAACCACACACAGCTTATGGGGTGCTGGGAACTGAACCCTTAGCTTCGGGCATACCATGCAGGCACTCTACTAGCTGAGCTACATTGCCTGAACTTAACAAACAAAACAGATGACTTTTTGATCTCTAAGTGAGACTCCTGAGTGAAGTTATAACGTGAGGAGCGGCACACAGCCATGTGGAGAGAAGACTGAAGAAATCTGCAAGTGCGTCGGATAAAATGGTCTAATGTGGTGGACTTAAAAAGACAGTTGTAGAGTCAGCCATCAAGCTTGGCTCTCAGATGGCTATCACTGCAGCTTGTGTTCCTCCTTCAGTGCCTGCTGTGAGGGAACTGGTTCCAGGATCCTACACCCAGCGCGCGCCATCCCACCCTGCCACCCACACCAAATCAAGTTGGTTACGTGTAAGATGGTATAGGCAGTATTTTTACATAAGCTCTACATACATCCTCCATATGTTCTGAATTGTCTGTAGATGGTGTGCCTTATATGGTGTAAATAATGTAAGACATCATTACCTAGGAAGTAAGAGCAAGGGGGAAAGACAGACACACCCCTGCCCACCTAGACACCTTCATATGAGGCTAAATAAATCCACAGATGCATGTGTCAGAGGGCGGGCGGGGCGGGGGAGACGCCCAGAGCTGAGGGCACCGGTGAGCCTTGCAGAGTGCTATTCTCCGCTCCAGATGACAGCTTCTCACTGGACTTTGCTTTTTCTTAGTTGGACATCGACAACACGGTCGAGCTCGGACGCTCTGCAGAGGCGATACGGAGCTCCTGAGCTGGAAGTAAGTGCCTGTCCTTTTTTTCCCTGGTTTCTCTCAGCACCTTTGTGCTGGTGTCTTTTTTTTTTTTTTTAATTAAAAGTAAGTTTTTCATACAGAATATTCCAGTCATGGTGTCTCCTCCCTTCTCTTTTCCCACCCTGACCCCTGCCCTTTATCCGCCCAATCCAACTCCATGCCCCCGCACCCTCTCTCTCTGTCACTCTTTCTCGCTCTTTCTAACAACAGGCCAATTAAAACAAAAAAACCAAAGCAAACACAGGAAAGAGATACACATAAACACTTGCAGCGATGTACATGCACGTATACAAAGCCCATACAAACACAAAATCCAAAACCATAACAGATGAGCAAGCGGTGAGTAAGGTAGGAAATGCTCAAATACAGCATTGTGAGGTAGAACATCTCCAAAACCACCACTGAGTTTGTTTTGTGTTGGCCTGGGCATGGGACCTGCTCTTAAGTCTGGCTTGCATACCTAGTGAGAGAACGAATTTTCCTTTGTGTTGTATTGATTTTTTTTTTTTGCACTCATAGTTCTGTTTTCTGTCTGAGAAAGAATAAGATTTTTATATAGAAAAAGAACTATTGTCCTATGTGTTAAAATGAAAGAATTCTCCATTTTCCATCAACAATGTTGGCACCCTGCCCCCACCTCGAGTCCAAGGCTGGGGGACCCTTGTTCTGCCACCCCTTGCTTACTGTCTTTTTTGTGATAGAGTACAGGCATTCTTTCTGTTCTAAACCCCTCACCTGCTGACGCCCATCAGTATTCCCCACGTGCAGCATGTTGTGGGCTTCGGTAGCAGTGCTCTGAGGAAGACACAGGCAAGGGGGGGAACGGAGCATGCTCTGCACACACCGCACTACAGAGGGAACCCTGACCCCTCGATGTTGAGTTAAGGGTCAGTTCCAGCACACAGTTGTGTCAGTCAGTGAGGAACTAACTGTAAGCGCATGGAGGAGGCCATTCGCCTGCCTGCCCAGGTTCCAGGGATTGTTTAGCTGACTGTCAAAAAAACTCCGTTTTTTCTTTTCCTGTACGGAAGTCTTTTTTTCTGGTGTTCTTGGTGAAACATGAACCACAGTCAGAAAACCCCACCATACAGTTAAGGGCAGTTGAGATGAGACTGGGCAGCCAGGGTGGCGGCAGCACATGCCTTTAATTCCAACACTTGGGAGGCAGAGGCAGGAAAATCTCTGTGAGCTCAAGGCTGCCCAGGACCCACGGCTCCAGTGGTGGCTCAGTCATTTAGCGCTTACGGGTGCTGGTACTGTTCTAAACCCAGGTAGTGCCACAGAGTCCTCACAAAAGCACAGTGTTCTCTGCATTTTACAGAGGGAAAAGCATTTCCATCTACCAGGATGTGGCCCTGGGTACGTGTTCTTGAC
This sequence comes from Apodemus speciosus, assembly GCA_002335545.1. NCBI lineage: Eukaryota > Metazoa > Chordata > Mammalia > Rodentia > Muridae > Apodemus > Apodemus speciosus. Next base: position 388,577 of record BDUI01000130.1, read on the forward strand.
TACACATTGCCCTGGAGCACAGCTGCTGTCCCAGGTCCCTGCAGCTGACTGCCTGGCGTCTGGCCACTGGCTCCATTCAAATAGCGTTTACTGGATGGACGGGCCCTGGTGTCCTTCCACATAGGGATGGGCACTTTGCTCTGCAGCTGGCCATTTAGGATGCCCTTTCCAGCCCTGACCTAGAGATAGTGAGCCGTTATGAAGGCCTGTTACCCTGCCAGCTTCATTCACCAGCTCTTTCTGCAGCTTAGAGGAGGAAATTGTGCTGGCTTGAATAGGTTGATGCTGTCTGTTTCAGAGGAGAATGCTCTGCAGAAGCAATCTTTGTGCCTTTGTTCCTACCATTGACTGGGCGGCCACCTGCTGGGGGGTGAGCCTGATGGTTTCAATGTCCCCTTTGTGTACAGCCTCCAAGCTCCAACTGCAGGGAGTCCCCAGGTTAGATTTAAGAGAGAAAGTTGTTCTTCTCCTTTGAGGGAGAAGCCGCCCACAGTTTGCTTCTGAGCTAGTGGGTTCATGCCCCCACATCATTGCCTTTGAAAGACCAAGCTCATATTTTCTGTGGTAACTTAAGCTTCAGAAGAAAGGGGATCTCAGCGTGAATAGAGTGGGCCCACTGACTAGTGAATCGTAGCCCGCCTCGCGGGACCCAAGGCTTGTGCAGCAGGAGGAAGCAAAGGCTTGGCTCCAGCGCGACATGGGGGAGGAAAGGCTGTGTTCTCCTGGCCCTCAGCTCTGGCTCTCTGGTGTTTTGGTAGCTCAGCTCTCCTCCACTAGAGATAGGAAGGAACCTTGCTTCCCAGACGGTCTTCTGTTTATCAGTCTTCTTCAGTAGTGTAATAAACTTTCATAACTTTGTTTCTTTTTGAGTTTATTGTTTTGAACAAGTAAGAACTATGACATCAAATTCAAAATGCACTAAAGAAGCAAGTATTTCAGTCTTCGGTATCCACAGCCAGATCAGGAGCCTGATTGTTTATTTTGTTTGTTTTTGATTTATAAGAAAGGATCTCACAACATGGACCAGGCTGGCTGCTTTGAACTCAACTGTGGCTCCCAGGCTGGCCTTGAGTCCACTGTACTGCTTGTGCAGTCCGTTAGCGTGGGACTCTTCCTCCTCTGCCTCCTTAGTGCTGGGGCAGGAGTGCAGCCAGCCCTACCCACCAGCTGCCTCTGATCTGCCCTTCAGCTTTATCTTTCCCAATTCACAGTCGTCAGCTTCAGTGCCCTGAATACCACATGCCATTTACTGTTGTGAATCACGAATCCCAAGGTCTCATTCCGCGTGTGTCCCAGCTCTGTCTCGAAGCCAGTTTGAGGCCTTCTGGCTGCTGTTTAATCTGCCTGATTTCACTGTCGTCAATTGTGAGCATGACCGTAGTCCCAGCCCCTGAGGCAGAATTGATGAGTAGCATGCCTCACACTCGAAAGTGTGAGGCAGGAGCATGGTCTTGTTTGCCGCATGTTGCAGTCCAAGTCGTGCACAGGTAGGAACTGAAGCAGAATGTCTCTGATGGGTAATTTATTAGGGATCAGCACATGCAGAAGGGAGAACAGGGAGTGGAAGGAGACAGGTTAAAGGACAATATAGGCTGGACTAACGCCAGGGCATGCTCCCAGACGTGTGTGGTGCCTCAGTGTTCTACATGGCCTCTTAGCTGGGCCTTTATCTGCCTTCCACGATCAGTCATTTGGTGGAGGATACCCAGAAAAGGCTATGGGACAGGGCGGTCCTGCAGCTGACGCAGTGCCTAAAGGGGTTGGCACACAGGGCTTTGCTCCCAGAAGTCACAGTAGCCAGCTAGGGTGAGCAGTAGGTCCTCTGAAGCGTACCTGCTAGAACATGCTCATATCCATGAGGGCTGTCCTGTTGCTGTGCCCAGTAGTATATCTGGGGACAGGTACTCAGCCAAGTCTTGTGCACTAATACGTACTTCTGCTAGAAGCTTCTCCACTTGGGCAGCATGCAGTGCTGGGGACATAGAAAATAGGGATCTAACTCAGTCGCTTTTGTTCTCACAGGTAGCCCGGTGCTGTTTCTGCTTCGGTCCAGATGGAGAAGGTGCGTGATGCTGTTCTGGGCCTGGCTGTGGCCCTGCAGGCTGGGATTTCACTCTGTAGCCATTTGCAATTCAGGTACCACTTTGGTGCCTAACTACGTCTCACATCTCCCTCGGGGTCCATGGGTTTTGTTTGTCTTGTTGGCATTCTGGCAGGGAAAATTACTGCATTTTGGTTCATATCTAATCTAAGTGAGAGTTAGAAAATACAATGTGTATATGTTTTATAAAGGGATAATAAGAAAATGCAAGCGGTCCTACACCTCATTTGGGCGCCATTTCTTTTCTTCTGCTTGCTTTTCTTCATAGAAGGAAAGGCCCTGGGTGAAAGTTTATGGCCTGCTCTCTCTGCTGAGTTTCTAATATTCTTCATGTCTTCAAGGGCTCTCTTTCTGCTGCCCCACTAAATGACGTAATTGCTGACTCATCCAGTCCAGCAAGTTCCTGGGGTGACTGAGCTACAGGTGGCTTTGTGGCTTTTTCTACTCAGCAGCACACGGGACTGAAGTGTGCACAGCGGCTGCAGTGGCGCTGATGGCGTGTGGACTCAATGCTGCCCTTGGGCATCCTTTGTCATCCACAGACACCGAAGAGCAGCAGAATGTCAAGAAGGGACCCAGGGTCATTTATGACGAGAAGAAAGGCACCGTCTACAACTACTCCTATTTCCACTTTGTCTTCTTCCTGGCTTCCCTCTACGTGATGATGACTTTGACCAGCTGGTTCCAGTGAGTGTCCTGTTTGAATGCCTTGAAGCCAAGCTCAGTGGGACAGTTTCTGTACAGTAAAATAGTTGTTTGAGAAGTGCAACAAAACAAAACAAATCTTAGTATGGTTCTCTAAAGTGTGGAGTCATCTGTACTCTCCTTAGCCTTCGTAGCCTACACCCCGACATTCTTCCTTGTAGACCAGAAGCCTTTCTGAGACGTTGAGTGCTCACTGTAGTTTAGTCAAAGCTCCTTGGGGGTGCTCAGAGGCAGAGGGCGAGCTCGGTCTGTGAGAGACCTTGGGTCCCAGCCCTGTATTGAGAAACAGAGCAAACAAGACTGGAAGGGCCAAGTCCACATCGCAAGTGTAGAGAACACTGTCGTAGCAATAGAAGAAAGCTTATTTATCTTAAGGACTAATATAGTAGAGGTTTTTTCCTACTTTAAAATACATATCTCTTATGCTTTGCAGTTTTAAATTTAGCCAATGCATAATGGATTTGATTTTTCCTGCATGGAGATTCATACAGACCCAGGCTTGCAGTTATATCTGTATGTTTGACTGATAGTTAGCAGGTGTCTGGGTGGCTCGTCTGTGCTACACTGATGTAAGCACTAGAGAGTAAGCTCTAGTGGGACTGCAGACCATGGCCCACGTCCCTTGACTGTCAGATGGTACATGCTGGGGAGGAGGGTGCCAGGGAGCAGGAGCTGCAGTCTAGAGCACACAGTTAGCAAACACTTCCGGGAGGACTTCTTCCTGAGGAAGGGACAAATTTGTTGTTTCCTAGGGATCTTCTAAAAAAACTGGAGGAATTTTGGCTTGAAACAGCTAAAAAAAAGTATGGACAGAGCTAAAATAATAAAGACAAGATGGTAATAAACATTGAAGATAGGTAGAAATTGGAGCCCTCTTTATATTGCTGATAGGAATGCACAATGAAGCCACATTTGAAAATATAATTTGGCAATTCCTTGCATGGTTCAACACAAGATCCTAGTGTATAATCCAGCAATTTCCCTCCTAAGTATAGATAGATCTAGGACAAAAAAGGAAAAGTAACCAAAAATTATAGACAGATGCACATGTCATAGCAATTCATAACAATGCAGAAGTCGGGTAGCTCAGATGTCCATAACGGATGAAGAGAGAGCAGAGCGTGCTCTTTCCACACAGTAAGAAGCAGTGATGTACAGTGAAGATCCCCAATTCATAAACTACAAAATGTTCTCAGATCTGACAAGACATAGAAAGGTTACCATTTCCAGTTTTGGATTTGTTTACCTAATAACATCTAAATATATTCCAGAGGGGAAAACTCTTAAAATTTGGTCTCAGGCTTCTCAGTCACGGGACACCCATCAGTGCTGATACATGTACAACACAGAGAGCTTTGTAAGCAATATGCTGTGTTTAAGAGCCAGTTGTAAGAGACTATGTGACTGTTTACATGAATTGGCCTAAAAAAGACAAATCCTAAAGACAGGAATGCAGGGTGACAGAGGGACAGGGAGGGCAGCTAGGGGACGCAGGATGTCTGTGAGGATGATGATGTTCTAAAACTCACTGTAGCAACAATTCTACAAGCCTGTAAGTGCTGGAAAAGCCTGCAGATGATACATTTTAAATGTATATGAGTTAGAACTCCATTAATTGCTAAGAACGAAAGATGAAGTCTGCCAGGACCAGCGGTACCTTGTTATCTTTGTGTTCTTACTGCTCTGTCTGTTTCTCAACAGCTACGAAAATGCCACCATTGAGACCTTCTTCTCAGGCTGGTCTGTCTTCTGGGTCAAGATGGCCTCCTGCTGGATGTGTGTGCTGCTGTACCTGTGGACACTGGTGGCCCCTCTTTGCTGTCCCTCCAGGCAGTTCTCTGTGTGAGGATGTCCAAGCGCTCCCGTGGCTCAGCAGGCCTGTGCCCACCCTGGAGGGCCACCCCTTGAATGTGTGTGCCAGGGGTTTAGGCAGCCACTGGTACCCTGTGAAAAGCTGACATCCCCTGGCTAGCTTACGTAGGTCTGACAAAGCTTTCAGGAAACACGCAATCTCCTGATTAGCTTCTTGTTGCAAAATCCAAAAGGAAGCTACCAGTTTGAGCTACAGGAATTGAAATCTTTAGCCAAGCTGGTAGGTGCAATTATCTCTTTATGCCTTACCCAAGAATTAGCTAAAGTTTTGTTGCTTCTTCCAGGGCAGAGCTTGGGGCACAGCATCCATCACAGGGATGAAAGTGGCCATATATGGCCGTCACTCTCATCCTTGGCATAAAGAAGCAACAACAAAAACAGAGTCCTCAGCCTAAGGTGGGGCTTGACCTCTGTCACTCACTTGCCTGCCTCCCGGAGTCTTCTCAGCTCCCCTTAATGCAGAGTACAGAGAGCCCCTCCTGTGAGTCCACCCCCAACTACTTCCACACATCCCTGTCCCCAGCATTTTCTATTGAGGTCATGATGCTGGAAGTCATGGCCTTGTCCTCTCTGCCCTTGGCAGAATTCCTTCATTCTTGCCTAGGGTAGTGTTTGTGATAATGTGAGAAGCACAATTTGTTCTCCCCTTCCTGGGATGCTCCACCATGTTTTCCCTACCCAATACAAGTCACTGCAGTAATCCTGCACTTATTTATGGTAGTGTTCCTGTGACTGTAAAACAAGATGCATGTTGTTGTCTTTGCCCAAGCAGTGGAGGATTACAGTTCTTACTGTGTGTGTCATTAACAGTAATGCTTTAAGGATCTTACCAGAAACATTGCTCCTCTCCTGCAGCCTGCCACACCCCCCTCAGAGTGTTAAGGTCAGCCCCCCTGGCTCTCCCCCACCATGAGGCCTTCCTCACTTAACAGTATGTCCCCAATGTTAACAGCGAGGCTTCCTTGAAGTGGAGATGGGCTGGGGTAAGGATCCCAGGCAGCTCCCAACAGAGCTGGCCAGACAGATCATCGGCCAGACAGACCAGCTGTGGAAGGGGCAGAATTAGACTGAGATGCAAAGGTCGGTGGTTGGGGGCATTTCACAAGACTACAATTACATCCACACAAATTTCCAGATAGATTTTTGGAAAGCAATGCTCACAGGTGTGCATTTTAGTGCTGATGTTCTTGGTGAGGGAGGACATTTTCCCAGTGCCTATCTGAACAATTGGGACCCACCCAAGCCTGGTTGCCACATGCCAAAATGTCAGAATCTTCATTTCTACTCACTACTGCACCCTCCTGCTGGAAAAACCCAGGGGAAAGAAACAGCAGTGAATATTTTGGAGAAATTGCCTGATTTACAGTATTTGAGATCCTGTCCTCTTAAAGGTACACAAATTAAGGACTCCTTGTCTGTAAACTTTATCATAATGCTTGTATAGGAGGAATAGATAGGGGCCTCTCAGCAGTTCAAAGACACAGGAGAATCACAAAAAGCATAGCTATATACTAACACTAAGCAAGTCTAGTTAATGCAGTCGGGATGGAGCCTTATCACCTGGGAATGGTTCAGAAGGGGCCTGTGTAAGGCAGCTGCTGTGCCTGAGGGAGATGTCGTGTGGGGGGAGGGCTGGGGGGGGACTCAGGTGCTGGTGGGAGCAGGATTCTTTTGCCAAGGTCTGTCTCTGCTGAGACTGGAAGCCAGGCATGGTAGCTTTTGAACTGGTCCTCATACCAGGCCACACATTCCTGGGCTGGCCCTCTCTGGAAAGCAGCTCAGGGAACCCAGACAGTACCGGTGGCAGCCCCTGTGGCTTCCCTCTGAATCACCCAAGAAGACCTACTCAGCTTTGCAGCTGCCTAAGCCTTGGTTGAGGGCACACCCTGTCCTGCAGAAGTTCGGTCTCACACAGGAGGGAGAGCTGGCCACTCCCTTCCTTTCTCTCAGCTCATGGTGTAGATGGATGGTCGGAATTGAGGTGAAGGGTTTCTAGGTAAGATATACGTGAGAATTGAACCTTTAATCTCAGCCAAATGGAGGGAATCCCTGTACTTTCTAGGCCAGCTAGACCCAATTTCAAAACAAAAAGTTGACATTTGTGATCAGCCGTGAGAAAGTACTCAGACGCCTGTTTGTGAGCTTAAGAAGGCTATTATTTGCGAGACTTGAGAAAACTGGAAAGTGTACCATTGTTTTGAGATAACAGCAGCAGTGTTGGCTTGCTTGATCCACTGGTAGCCTTTAAAGATGACAGACCTTTGCTTTGTGCAGTCCCCAAGCAGGACTGTAGAGATGCAGTCTTGGAAGCTGCCCATCTGACCCTTAGCCATGGCAGCCCTGGAGGCAGTTTTAGAAATCATATGTGTTCTCTCCCTCTTGTTTTTATGAACAAAACCTTAGTCACGCCAGGGAGGATTCTCCTGGGAGTCTCGTTCACACATGATGCCTGCTTCCCGTGCCGTTTTGAGTCAAGGTTTGTGATGCTGGATAGCTGAGACTTTGGGGTTCCGATTCCCATAAGGAGTGGCCAGTGGGAGACATAGTGTCGTGTCTCCAGTTCCTCGGCGACGTCACTCCAGCATTAATTGCCCCTTCCCAAATTGTCACCCTCTGCCTTTATCCGATGATGTGCTCGTGTTGTCCTTGGTGCTTCATGTTGCCCTGGAAAGAGAGCTCCAGAGCCCGTACTTAAACTTACGGGGCTTCTCTTCTTCCATTGCCTTTCTAAGCGGTGGCTCTTTTTCGTGTGCTGAAACGTAAACCAATGCACATCACACATATTGCCAAGAAGTGAAAGGGCTTCGTTAGGAAGATGGGCCCCTCCTCGCATGTGAGATTGCCACCTGGTCATAGACTCTCACGGTTTCTTCTATGRCTTACTCGTACACATTTTTATTTCCTGCAGAGATGAGCTCTCTGGCGTTGGGATAACTTTAGTAGACAGGCGAGCCGATACGAGGGCTTTAGCTTGTTCTCATTTTCTGTTTTCCATTACTGGAGCATTCACAGAGACAGTTATTTTGAAAAGCCAAAACACTTGGCTTTTACCAAAGAGGTGTATTTGATTTTGTTTTAGTTGGGCAAGAGCAGAGCCAGGGTGCATTCGCCCAATTGACTTCGAGTTTAACCACATTCATGTGAGGAAAATGATAGAAGTCTTTAAGGTAATCCTTTGGGATCCTGGGAAGTTCTCTCAGGTAAAGAAAGATTACAGCAGATGAGTAATATATGTCTTGAGAGCTATTTATAAAAATTGTAAAAGGATCATTTTGTCTCCATTTATTAAACATTTAAACTTTTTTACTTTGCAAAGAAAAAAACTACAAACATTTTTATAGTCATAACTGTTAATTTTTTTAAAAAAGATTTTTTTGGAAACAATTAGCTGTAGCCAAATTTTGTGGTTACACTTTTGCTATAGTGGAGTTTGAATGCAATCTGTGTGGTAATTCTACTGTTTGTTTATAAAAGTCTCTGACATGGTTAGATTTTGCTACCTTTTAAAACAGTTATTTTTTTCCCCATTAGCCACAAAGCCAATTATGGATTTGTATTTGTGTTTTTCAATGCTACTTTTTCTATGAAGCACCTGAAATTGCCTGGCCTTTTCCTATGTAGAAAACGCAAACTTGTTAACTCTGTACTTTAATAAAAATGTAAACTTGAAAACCAGGTTGTTTGTTTTCTATTAGACACCGGACTAAAACCTCCACTTGGCCTTTGCAAGACTTAGTGCCTTCATATGTCAGCCAGAGTTCAGATGCCTTGGCAACTGTGCTGATGGCTTGTAATTGACAAATAAAAAATGGGTGATTTATGCTGTCCTATTTGAGGTCTTGAACTACCAATAGAATGACTAAATAAAGCTAATTAACTTGTATGACTTCCTTTTTATGATGAGAGCACAACGTCTGCCTCGTAACAATTTAGAATGTGCTATTAAACGCAGTCCCCATGTTTCACAGCACCCCTCTTGAGCACAATTCTTCCAAGCTTAGCTGAAATTCTGAGTTTTCCAACCTGACTCCGAAGTCCTTGGTAACCATAGTCTTATGACCCACTTCTGTGTTGACCTTGTTTGTTGTTTGTGTTTCATGTGCTACAGATTGAACTCACTTCATGCGTGTAGACAGGAGCAGTACCACTGAGCTACAGCCTGGACACTCAAGTCTAACCTTTTGCTTTTTAAGGCAAATGTTACTAAAATTCATTAGGGGACCATAAACCTTCTCCAAAGGTTCCACCACAGACATCATTCTTCCATTCTAGGGAGCCAATTTGTTTAAGCTTCTTTACAACGATCATTGGCATGTGGTTACTTCGAGGAGTGTGGGCGTTCCTTCCCTCAACAGGGCATACCTGGGAAGCCTTTGCCCAGCAAGGGTGAGGGCTTCCTCATGGCCAAATAGATGGTGTCCCCTTCCCCTAGTCTTCCTCTACCTATATACTCTATCGTCTCCTCCAATGACCACATGCAATTCAGACAGAGTATCCAAATACTCAGACAAGGTCCTATGACCCTCTCCATTCCTCCAAAATGGGGCGCAAACAGTCGTCTAGCCCTGCTGTGATGATCTCTAGCAAACGTTGCCTCTGAACTGCCCAAGATGGCGGTTGCTCCGCTTGGAGGACAGTCAACACTTAGGTGCCTGATTAGTCTGTCTACACCTGCACTGTTTTACTTACCAACGTTCTACAAGGTCATTCAAGTCACTTCATGTTGCAGGAGTCTCTTCATTTTAAAGGCTGAATAGTGTCCTGTTGTGTGTATATCCCATCTTCTCTGTGGATTCTCATCAAGGAGAGCAGCAAGACCATCTTGTAGAACACTGAGATGAGTCTTTAGCAGCCATCTTGGGGAATGCAATTCATCACATGCTCTTATGGCTTTACTGTCTCAAAGGAGGAGCGGAAGTCCACGCAGGGATCTATTAAACACCCCCCTCCCCTGCATGATCTGTTGTCATTGCGTCAGTCACCCTGCACACCCCTGTCAGTCTCCCCATGGCCAGTCTGTTCCAGCATCCTTGGTTTCCTGGCTGCATAAGGTCATCAGATGTATACTCTTCCTAGGAGACCCTTTGGATTGCATGCAGTGCTCTCCCCACCCTGTGGACCCCCTCCTCCATCTCCCTTATTTTACAGAGAACCAATTGTCTTCTGTCTTGGTTGTTTTTCTGAACCTAATTGGGCTTGTGGTTCCAGAGGGTTACTGTCCATGATGGTGGAGCAAAGGCTTGGAGGCAGGAACAGCTGARCCCTCAGATCTCGACCAACAGTCGGGAGCCAGAGCACACTGAGACTGGAGCTAGCTCGTCCTGTGATACCCCTAAGCCTGCCTTAGTGGCACACTCCCTTCAACAAGGCTACACCTCCTGATCTTTCCTAAACAGTTCTACCACCCGGAGACCGAGTATTCAGACCCGAGTCCATGGAGGCCATTCCCGCGTAAGCTACCACAGCATCCAGCTGACTGTTCATGCTCACTCACGTTGTCTCCCAGACACTAAGGGCCCTCATGCTTCCCTCGGGTTTGTCTGGGGCCTCAAATGGTCCCAGGCATGCCGTGGCATTCAGAAGTAGTGAAGGGATGAAGAAGGGGTGTGAGCGGTGATGGTGGAAGATGAGGCTGGCGAGGCTTTGGCATCCGTGGAGGGCCTCACACGGTAATTGAAAATAGCTGAACTGTTGGGGGTGAGGTACGGAATGTGGTGATAGGGAAGGTTTGGACAATATCCTTAGGCATGCATGACCGTAGGTCCTGGAGAGCACAGATAGGTTAGTATTGCAACATAGATCCTGTTGAGGACTAGGATTGTGGCTCAGTGGAACGGCTTGTGCTTAGCACACCTATGGCCCTGGGTCTGCCCCCTAGGGTATATAGGTAGACACATAAGTTGTGACAAGCTAGGACAATAGCATCGCTGAATATTTGTGTCCTTGGTGACTAATATGCCCTTGAAAGTTAATTTGAAAAGTGCAGTAGGGGCTGGAAAGACTGTCTAGTGGTTAAGAGCACTGGCCACTCTCGCAGAGGACCCAAGTTCGAGCCCCGGTACCCTCGTGGTGGTTCACAACTATCTAAACTCCAGTTCCAGGGGATCCAACAACTTTTCCTGAGCTTTGCAGGCACAAAGCACACACGTGGCACACATACATAAGGTAAACCCCTCAAATGCATAAAATAAATGTCCAAAAATGTGGAAGCCGGCTATGGTAGAATACACATTTAATTCCAGCACATAGGAGGCAAAGTCAGGCAGATTTCTGAGTTTGAGGGGAGCCTGGTCTACATAGTGGGTTCTGTGCTTCATAGTGAGTGAGACCTTGTCTCAGTAAACAAAACCAAGAGGAAAAAATATAATAGAAAATCATAATAAACACAGAAATCACATTTGGCCCTATTAGTATACTGAATGTGTTCTAGATTTGTCACATGAAAAATAATTTAGAAAATGTTGTGTGCTATAATAGAAGCTGTGCGTATGCATTTGTGTACAAGCATGTACATGCACACATACACATGCAAGAAAATAGCCCAAGTAGCTGGATGTGGTAGCACACCCAGAGTCCCAGAAGTCATGAAGCTGAGTCAGCAAAGTGGGGCATTCAAGGTCATCTTGAATCCCGCGCAGAGGCCCTCTCAAACACAACGTGTTTCAAGTGTCCACCTGTCAACTTCGAGGCGCTGCCCCGCCCTGCCTTCCAGCCTTCATATTTTAGAAACTTTATAAGGTTTGACTAGGAACAGCCATGTCCTTTACAAAAATCCCTTAAATACAGGAGAACATGGGCCAACAGGCAGAAGCCCTTAAAGAGGAAACACAAAAATCCCTTAAAGAACTACAGGAAAACACAATCAACTGAAGGAACTGAACAAAACCATCCAGGATCTAAAAGTGGAAGTTGAAACAATAAAGAAATGACAAAGCAAGACATCTCTGGAAATAGAAAACCTTGGAAAGAAATCAGGGGTCATAGATGCAAACATCAACAACAGAATACGAGAGATTGTAGAAAGAAACTCAGGTGTTGAAGATACCATAGAAAACATTGACTCAGCAGTCAAAGAAAATGCAAAATGCATAAAGCTTGTAACCAAAACATCCAGGAAATCCAGGACACAATAAGAAGACCAAACCTAAGGATTATAGGTATAGAAGAGAGCAAAGATTTTCAAGTTAAAGGGCCAGTAAATATCTTCAACAAAATTATAAAAGAAAACTTCACTAACCTAAAGAAAGAGAAGCCCGTGAACATACAAGAAGCCTTCAGAACTCCAGACTGGGCCAGAAAAGAAATTCCTCCTGGCACATAATAATCAAAACACCAAATGCACTAAACAAAGAAAGAATATTAAAAGCACTAAGGGAAAACGGGCAAGTAACTAATAAAGGCAGAACTATCAGAATCACACCAGACTGCTCATCAGAGACCATGAAAGCTAGAAGATCCTGGGCAGAACTCATACAGACCCTAAGGGAACACAAATGCCAGCCCAGACTACTATACCCAGCAAAACTCTCAATCCCCATAGATGGAGAAACCAAGATATTCCATGATAAAACCAAATTTACACAATATCTTCCCACAAATCCAGCCCTACAAAGGATAATAGATGGAAAAC
>BDUI01000130.1:402243-418980 GCA_002335545.1 Apodemus speciosus
GTTTTCCATGTAAATCTGATTTTATCACAAAATGTTTTTAATTCCACCTTCAATTAATTTAGAAAGGTTTTTTATATCTACCATTTTATCTGTATAATTTTCCACGAAATAGTCAATTTTAATGTGTTTGTCTATATATTTCTTGAATTTTATCAGAAATATTTTCCATGTAAATCTTCAATTTTATCATAAAATGTTTTCACTTCCTTTTTTAATAAAAGAACATGCTTTAAAAAAATAGAAATGTGGAAAGAATAAAACACTGACAGCCGGAGTGTGTACATGTCGGGGGGTCACGGTGTATTGGGTGGCACTGGCATTTAATACTGTTTGTAAGCGGGGACTCAGGGGGTCTGGGGACGGAGTAAGGCGCTCAGGTGCAGATACGGGCTTCTTGGGAGAGTCACAGTAAATGGCCGAGCTTTAGCTATACACACCATTTTCATGCTCTACTGTTGTACAGCAGTTTCCTCCATTTTTAAACAGCCCATCCTAGAGAAAGTTCCAGAAGGGACTTCCTTTTTTTTTTTTTAAGATTTATTTATTCACGTATTTTGTGTTTATGAGTGATCTGTCTTCATACATATCAGAAGAGGGAATCAGATCTCATTACAGATGGTTCTGAGCCACCCTGTGGTTGCTGGAAATGGAGCTTGAAGAGCAGCCAGTGGTCTTAGTTACTGAGCCATCTCTCTGGCCCTAGAGGGGACTTCTTACTACTCAGGATGTAACCACGAAGACCTCTGGAAGTCCCTCCCTCCATTAAGTTACATGAACAGTGGAGACTTAGGGAGAGGAGACTCTGACCTGTTGAGCTGCCTGACAGTCCTGCAGACGGCTCCAGAGTCCATCCTCTGTGAGTGGTCATCCATGCTGGGGGCTTTGGATGGGACGATGCTCCAATGAATTGAGACCAAGAGTCCTGAGCTGTGCAAGGGACTTCAGACGGGTGCTTTTACTGTAAAGAGTGTTTCTGGTGAGATTCTTAGAAAAATTTTAGGCCTATAACTTCAAAGGGGAAAAGTGAACATTGTTAATTATAGTGAACTTATGTGAATTATAGTACAATTCTCAAAAATTTTTAGATGACAATAATGAAAATGGGAGACATGTTGGCTAGTTTTATGTCAACTTGATACAAGTTAGAATTAATAGAGAAAATGTTTTCATAAGATTAGCTTGTAGACAAATCTGTAGGGCATTTTCTTACTAAGTGATTGACATGGGAGGGCCCAGCTCACTGGGGCAGCCTTAGCACTGGGTTCTGGGTTGTATAAGAAAGCAAGCTGAGTAAGTCAAGAGGAAACAAGCCAGTAAGCAGCACCCTTCCATGGCGTCTTCAGTTCCTTCCTTCAGGTGCCTGTCTTGCTTGAGTTCCTGCCCTGACTTCCTGCCCTGACTTCCTTCAGTGACGGACCTTTCTTTCCCAAGTTGCTTTTGGTCACCGTGTTTTATCACAACAATAGAAACCCTAAATAAGACAGGAGCTAAAACTTGTCTGAGTAGTTTAGGGTGAGAATACCCCAAGAAAAGGAACCGCCATCTTTCTTAGCTAAAGACCAAAAAAGTCCTTGGGTCCTTTGTAAGCCTCATCTCCGCCAGAGGTCAGAGATGACAAAAGGTTTGGGTCTATGATCCATGATCTGGTGCCTGAATGATTTTTTCATTATCTCTTCAGAGGGGAGAAAGTTAGCATAGGTTAAGGGTAAGTGCCTGGTCAGGAGAACAGAATCCTGTTCTGGGTGGAGACCTAGCATTCTGGTTGGACAGTGTCAATGACCTGGTTAAAGAACCATCTCCAGGGCTTTGCAGACACTGCTGTTCCTGATGCCTCTTGCTACAGCCATGGTCATCCCCGCTGGGTACTTAGACATCTCGGCGATGGCAAGCCCTTGGGCCACATCTCCTGTGCAGACAAAGTTCCAAAGACAGCATAAAACTTCCGTGCTCTGAGCACTGGAGGGGAAGGGTTTGGCTATAAGGGTCCCTCCTTTCACAGAATGATTCCAGGATTCGTGTGCCAAGGTGGTGACCTCTCACACCACAATGGCCCTGGCAGCAGGTCCATCTACAGAGAGAAACTTGAGAACTTCATCCTGAAGATACGGGTCTTGGCAGCTTGTCCACAGTAAGTGCTGGACCAAGCAGTGCTTGTCTGCACTGCCAAGACTGAGGGTCTGGATGGGAGGCACGTGGTCTCTGGGAAGGGGAAAGAAAGCGTGCGCATCATGGAAGCCATGGGGCGTTTGGGTCCAGGAATGGCAAACCCAGCAAGAAGATCACCATTTCCGACTGTGGACAACTGATCCTTTTGAATTGTGAACATCTTATCCACTAGCATCTTATACATCCCTTCTGTAGTTCCAGAGAGCACCCCACACCATCTGTTCACAATACTCTGTAATCTCTGCTCTCCCTGAAGATCTTTGGGGTCCATGTTTTCCTCATTCCCCTCCAAGTCGAGCTGGATTGCCAACTTAAGTTTATGATTATGAATAAAAACTAAATAAAAGAAAAACCATCTCTAGGAAGGTGGGTTCACCCTAAGCTGTGCTGAAGAGATGGGCTGAATAATTATCCTCTTAATGAGATTCTGAATTTTCCTTCCCAGGAAGCATGGGTCCAGACCATCCAGTGAAGTTCCTAAGAGACCAGGTCCTCTATCCTTCAGATAGGCACAGCTTGTTCCTTCCCCCCCCCCCCGCCCTCTGGATTCCTTGTGTCACCTAGAACTGGAGTGTGGTGTTTCCATACTTTGGGTCCCCTTATTCTCTTTAAAGCTCCCACCCCTCACCATAGGACTTTGATGCCACTTTAACTCAGACAGCATGGCTTTCCCCTTACCCTCTCTCCTCTCCTTCTCCTGGAAACTGACAAGATTTATGGCTTCCCTCCCCTGGGGTTTTGTAAGTGCTAATAAAATTGCCCACAAACTTCTGCTTGAGTCCTTTCTTACATTCTTTTATTAAGGAGACAACCTTAAGGTAGGAAGGTGGCTGATTTCCCTGGTATCTGAAGAGGAAACATCCTGCTAATTCCCCCTGGCTTTCTATCCCTCCTGGCATTGAGCCACTAAGTTGCAAAAGCGGAAGTCCTCAGCGATTGAGGCATCATGGTCTCCGAAGGAAAGGCCGCGCTGGCAAAAGGTGGACGATCCAAACAGGTGTGCAGAGGAGCCCTGTGGAAGAGGGGGAAGGAGTGGGCGCATGCTCTGGAGCTCCTCCTGGTGCCCTGCCTTTGGTTCTAAGCCTCATGGGGGGGCGGGGCCCAGCGTGATAAAGTGACGCGGAAGGCTAGCATCTGCGGAGCCTTTCTGGGACTGTTGCCATTCTTCAGAGGACTCCATGGCTGTTGGTGTTTTAACCCCTTGATTAGGGTAAAGGCGGATTTTCTAAAATCCTTACTAAGTGCATTTGGTTTCGTGGACACTGCCAAACGGCCCCTCTCCCAGCCCTGCCTTCCACCCCGCTTAGCTCTCCATCCTAACCCTTAGGTGCCCAAGCCCGCCCGTGCCTTCCTTCTTCTCATATTCAGCGTTTCCCCTTGGCCTTTCTATTGTGTAATGCTGTGTCAGGAAAGAGCTGTATTGCCGGCCTTTAGACCTCTGGGACTTGGTTTAGTTGCTCTTGAATGTCCGACCATAGATTGCGGTAACCCTGTGGCTTTCCCCTCGGTGGCCCCAGGCGCGGCTTTGCAGATGTGTTTCATTTGCCTTCCAGCCACAAGCCCATCCTCGGCAGGGTTGGATACTTAGTGCGGGTTTTAGGAAAGGAAATATCAAGATGAGTCTGGGATATCATATTATTGCCAGGACCCCAGAATTCTTCCAACAACTTTTGGATGACAAGATAAGTTATGTCTAGTTAGGGATTTTATCTGGAACTGAATTTTGCTGTATGCTGTGGTGTTTTGTGAATGTCTTCTTGCTTTTTAAGGTGAACAGAAACTGATGTTTTAGGTTTAAAATATTAGTCAAAACGTCATAAGATATAGGTAGTTAAGTTTAGGGTCTATCCAAGTGTTTAATTTATAATTGTTTATTAAATTTAGGTTTAGTGTACTTAACTGCTTAGGAGGGTTTTTTGTCTATAGATCAGAAAGGAAATGCTGCTTTGATGTTTAGCGTGTGTGCGTGTGTTCATCCAAACAAAAGAACCGTGCCTAAGTGTTCACGTGCACACGCATGTGGACTGTGGAGGTCAGAGGTCAGCCTCAGAAGTTGTTCTTCTGATGCTGTCTGCCTCGTTGAGACAGTATCGCTCACTGACCTGGAACTTGTCCAGTGGGTTAGACTGACTGGCCAGCCAGCCTCCGGATTTGCCTGTCCCTGCCTCTCCACACCTGGCATTTTGTGTAGGCTCTAGGGACTGAGCTCAGGTCCTCAAGCTTGCAAGTGCTTTTAACCCTCTGAGCTCTCTGAGCCATTTTGTTGGCTTTGCAGAAATCATGGTTGGTTACCGTGGTTCACACCTGTGATCCACCCCGGAAGCTAATGTAAGAAGGCCGGCCCGTCCAGGTTTCAGATTGAGACTATCTCGAATATACAAAAACCAAAACAAACAAACAACACCCCTACACTGTAGCCTGAAATCATTACCAGCTTTATTTTATAAGTTTGATAAATACTTAGGTCTACTTTATTAACTTCATAAACCAAGTTAAACMAAAGGATAAAATATTTGGTAATAAAATATATAAATAAAATCAGTGGATTTGGAACTAGCACAAGGCTTCAAAATTGTTCAGGCTGGGTATAGTTGCTCATTTAAGAGGCCGAGACAAGAGAAATACCATGATTTCCAGGAGTGCATCTATGTGTGTGTGGTGTAATTTAAATATAAAAAATATAGGTTAAAGCTCAACCAAATATTCCACTACACAAAGGCTCTCCAGACAAGAGCTTGGCAGGCGGATGTTAACAGTCAGTGTAGGCTGAATTAAGCTGTGGTAACAAGTAGCTCCGAAAGTCAGTGATTTGCCAGGGTTATTTCTTGTTCACACTCTTGCTGTGGCCGGGTGCAGCTTCGCCCGGGTGCAGCTCCGCCCCAGCCCTCCAACAGCATCGGCTCCCTCTGGAAGGGACTAAGAACATACCAAGTCACATGATGACTCTTAATGTTGTCACGTAGAATTAATACTTCTGCTGTCTTTGCTACTGGTCAAGGCGCGTGACATAGCTGCTCTGGGGGGCAAGAGGAAGGGATGCGGACCCCTCCCACAAGGCTGTAGTCACACCTCATGCTGATGCAATGAGGCAAAGAAGTCTGCCCACCAGATGGGTGGTACAGCAAACATTCTCAGCGCTGACACGACTTGACGGCTGGAAATGAGGACGAGCTTAGAGACTGAGGTTTCCTCCCCACTCCCATGGTGAGTGCGATGGATGCCACCGTCTTCTAAACTTCAGGGTGGGTGGTGTCCTGTTGTTGGAATTGGGTTTGTTAGTCTTTAAAAACTTCTTCCCTTGAGTTAAAGCTTTAATTTAAAAAATACAAATCGAAGACTTTTAGCCAGATTGAAAAGTATAAATTTTGTTGCACAGATAAGGCAGTTGGGGAACTAGTCAGTATTTTTAAGCTTTCCTTTTATTTTTGTTTATTTAAAGCTGTCTGCTGTAACAAATGAATGTTCAGGCAATGATATTATATAGATTGTTTATTTGTATCTGTGTATGGGTGTTTTTGCCCGCATCTATGTCTATGCACCACATTTATACAGTGCCCAAGGAGGCCAGAAGAAACCAACAACCCCTCTAGAACTGGAGCTCAGATGGTTGTGAGCCACCTTGTGTGTGCTGGGAACGGAGCCTGCGTCCTCTGCAAGAGTATTTATTACTCAGGGTAATAAATACTCTTAGTTGCTGCGCCATTTCTGCAGCTCCCATTTGATTTTATTTTTTAAGATTTATTTTTATTTTTCAAGTGTGTGTGTGTGTGTGTGTGTGTGTGTGTGTGTTTCTGCGTGTGTGTGCACGAGTGTAGTACCTATGAAGGCCAGAAGGGATACTGGATCCCCATGGCTACAGGTACAGAATGTCCTGAGGAGCTAGATAGGCATGGGCTCTGGGAACTGAACCAGGCTCCCCTAGAGGAGCAGCAAGTGCTCTCAACCGCTGAGCGCTCTCTCTCCAGGACGTACAAAACAGTACTTCAGAGCCACACTGTGACGCGCGCTATCTTCCCGCCGGCAGGAAACACGCGGCACACATTAGGATCCTTCTGCAGAAAAAAGCTTTATTCCTCTTGTGAGAGAAAGAGGGTAGGCTTACAGAACCAGAATCTCAGGAGCTAGGCCAACACTCCTGGACTCTGCTCGGAAAACTAATGGAGACGCTGAGATCACGCGGGATCTCTCCTTAAATACAGTTACGGTCTGCGTAAGACGTATCGCCTCCTGGTTGGCTGTAGGTCATGGGACCAAATGACGCCACGGAAGAGGCGGAGACAGAGGCGTGGGAAAATTGTCGAGCACGTGTTGGCTAAAGTACGATCCCCGCCATCTTGTAATGGCGGGCGCAAAGGTAGCTTTCTACATGACGTNTCCCATTTGATTTTATTTTTTAAGATTTATTTTTATTTTTCAAGTGTGTGTGTGTGTGTGTGTGTGTGTGTGTGTGTTTCTGCGTGTGTGTGCACGAGTGTAGTACCTATGAAGGCCAGAAGGGATACTGGATCCCCATGGCTACAGGTACAGAATGTCCTGAGGAGCTAGATAGGCATGGGCTCTGGGAACTGAACCAGGCTCCCCTAGAGGAGCAGCAAGTGCTCTCAACCGCTGAGCGCTCTCTCTCCAGGACGTACAAAACAGTACTTCAGAGCCACACTGTGACGCGCGCTATCTTCCCGCCGGCAGGAAACACGCGGCACACATTAGGATCCTTCTGCAGAAAAAAGCTTTATTCCTCTTGTGAGAGAAAGAGGGTAGGCTTACAGAACCAGAATCTCAGGAGCTAGGCCAACACTCCTGGACTCTGCTCGGAAAACTAATGGAGACGCTGAGATCACGCGGGATCTCTCCTTAAATACAGTTACGGTCTGCGTAAGACGTATCGCCTCCTGGTTGGCTGTAGGTCATGGGACCAAATGACGCCACGGAAGAGGCGGAGACAGAGGCGTGGGAAAATTGTCGAGCACGTGTTGGCTAAAGTACGATCCCCGCCATCTTGTAATGGCGGGCGCAAAGGTAGCTTTCTACATGACGTCACGGGAGAGGCGGAGACCGAGACATGGGAAACCGCCAGCACGCGGTGCGTGTGGGAAGCCAGCGCCATGTCGTAAGGGCKGCTTCCTACACCACACAACTCAAAACACTGGAGGAGAATGTATCTTGTAGAGCATAGGTTTTAGGTATGTCTCTCCAGCATGTCAGCTTTAAAAGACTGGCTATGCAAAACAATGTTTGTTAAATCAATCAATCAATCAGTAAGTGCGGAGTGTTGGTCGGTCAGGGAGGGAAAGGCTTAGACTCACCCTGCATTACAGGGTACATTGTTTTCTTGGCTATCTGACCTTCATCATGGCGCTCTGATTTAATGTCACCAGGGAAGATTACAATTCTCTTTGGCTTAAAACTCGCTGTCTTTTATCAGTAATAAAATGAGTGTGTTCCAGCATCAAGCTAGTGAACATTCCGAAACCAATGGGGAAGGGTCTGTCTCATGGGCCCCATGCCTAGAGGAGGGGCTATTGGCAGTTGATGGCTCTGAGAAGGGGGGCCCAGCTCCTGGAAGGCGGCCATGCTGGGAGATAGCTCCACACCCGAGCACAAGCACGTGCAGTATGCACTCACTGGGCTTGATGAAAAAAAAAAATTAAAGGCAAAAAACCATGGGAAGGGACGGGCGGTGGTGGCGCACACCTTTAATCCCCGCACTAGGGAGACAGAGGCAGGCAGATTTCTGAGTTCGAGGCCAGCCTGGTCTACAGAGTGAGTTCCGTGACAGCCAGGGCTACACAGAGAAACCCTGTCTCGAAAAACAAAACAAAACAAAACAAAACAAAACAAACAAACAAACAAACAAAAAACAAAAAACCCATAGGAAGAAGGGAATGGACGCATTGGGAGAGGTCCAGGGGGAGTAGGCGGGAGACATTGGGTTCATATGAGCAAGAAACGTATGCAGCTGCGAAGTGGCCAAAGAATGAGTTAAAACTATCCTTTTAAAGACAGTGCTTAGAATCGACTGACTTGGGCTCCTAGACATTGAACTACCAACCAGAGAGCATGCGTAGAACAGACCTAGGCCCTCCGCACACACGTAACAGTTGTGCAGCTCCGTCTTCATGTGAGACGTCTAACAGCAGGAGCGGGGCTCTGACTGCATTGCCTGCCTCAGGACCCCTTTCCCCCCAACTGGGCTGCCTTGTCTGTCCTCAATAGAAGATTCACCTACTACTGCAACTTGATATGTCAGGGCTGATCGATATCTGGAGGAGGGCCCCCCTTTTCTGAGAAGAAGAGGAGGGGGTGGGTGCAGTGGGTGGGGAGGGGAGAGGGAGGAACTAGGAGAAAAGGAGGGAGAGGAAGCTGTGACCAGGAGGTAAAGTATATGAATATAAGCAACAACAAAAAGGCAATGCCTGATTCTCCACTTGTTTCTTTATTTCTCATCCTGTATTTTAGAGAATGGCCACTTCATTTACATATCTTCTCTCCCCACCCACTGCACATCCTTTTCTCCACAGGGGCGATGAGTCTGCTTTCAGTCACCCTTGTGACATGTGGTCACAGGTCTGTCTCCCCATCTGCCGGTGCCATGATCTCCAGAATGGCCAGAGGTTAGCTCTATTATTTATAAGCCCTCAGTCTGGTATTTTGTAGATTGTAACTGCCCGCACTACATCGAACCGGGTTACCGGGTTACCTGGAAGGAAAGCTGGGGATAGAAATGGGGTGGCAAGAAGAACATGAAGCCAAGACAAATTTCGTGCTCAAGGCTCAAAGTTTAATGGGGGTCTCCAAATACATAGGAGGAGGTGCGTGCGGGGGGGGGGGGACCCTTTCCTCAAAAGCTGGAAACAAGTCTGCAGAACCAGTCCTTGCTCAGCGGGTGGCTGGTGCCTTTCAGGAAACTGCAGGTCTGAAAGAACAATGGACTTCACCTTGGTCGAGCTTCCACCCTAGGTGGGAGACTTGAGGATAGTACTGAGGTCTGGAAATTCCCTGCTCAGAAGGCTGGGGCGGGGAGGGCACAGTAGCTGTCTGAACAGATCTACAGGTGGGCTTTCAAAAGTATATATCCACATCCTAGGCCTATAGATGATCAGAGGGTAGCGAAGGGTCTTGAGACAAGGACATCTTCCTGCATGATCTGGTGGTGACAAGAATCCTTAGGCGAGAGACAGAAGGCAGTTTGACGGGCAGGCAGAGGAACTGCAATCCAAGGAATGCCAACAGCCTCTGGAAGTGTGGAAAGGCAAGAAATGGATCGATTTTCCTCAGAATCTTCACAGGGCAGACGGCCCTGAGAACAACTTTATTTCAGAGCTCAGCCTCAAGAACTGAGGAGAGAATACATGTCAATTATAAGAGTGAATCGATAATATCTGAATCAGCAAGTTTTTAAGATTGTACCCCAGAACAAACATACAGCTGTTGAAAAATAATGTGTATAAAATACATATAATAAATATTAAATTGTGTACCTGAAAAAAGAAAGAAAGAGAGAGAGAGAGAGAGAGAGAGAAGAGAGAGAAACAGAGAGAAAGAAGGAAGGAAGGAAGGAAGGAAGGAAGGAAAGAAAGAAAGAAAGAAAGAAAGAAAGAAAGAAAAGATACCTAAGTTATCCCTGAAATAAAGATGCCCACAGCTGGGCAGAAGAGAGATAGGAGGAGTTTTTGGTTCCCAGGTTTGGGGTCGGAGGAGGACCACAAGGGGAGAGAGAAGGTAAAGAGTGGAGAGACGCCGTGGGACGAGTGAGCCGTGGAGACATGGTCACGAGGGCTGGACAACTGGAGTTAAGAGCAGTCCAGATGGAACATGGCAAGTTATAACTCGGGGTTATTGATGGGAAAGTAGATTCTAATAACAGAGGGTAGATATCTGCCCAGCTCTACTGCATAAGGCTTATTATTAAATATAAAGGTTGTGTGTCTTTTATCTGGGAGGTGAATGATCAAAAACAGGGTAGGAACCCCCAACTGAGATTAAATACTTTTTTTTTTAACAAGTTTGTGTTAGTGATTTTGTTTTTTGTTTTTAACACCAGCATCAGGAAAACTAATACATCCTTGACTTTATCAATGCAACATCATCTCCAGGACAGAAAATAAATACGAACTAAAAGTAGAGATAGAAATCGACCTTGGCCACAGAGCTCTTGCCTAGGGCACGCAGGGCCCTGGATCCAGTGCCCAGTACTGCAACAACAACAAAATTATGGCGGTTCTGTGAGGCACGCTACAGGAAAAACTGGAAATGAGAGGCTAGGATGGTTAAAATTGGAAAGTCAGATACCCTTGGGCAATTACCGGTTGTGATCCATCCTTTTCCTTCGTTGAGTGATTTGTGACACCATCCTCACGGCTATCAATCAGCATTTAGCCCGGGCTAGCTACCAGACGATYGTTTCACCTGAACCCATTCTGAGGTAGACACAAGCACCAGCCTGTTCTACAAATGAGAYGGCTCGAGGAGGCCATGCCTGCATCTGTACTCACAAGACAGTGACAGAGCAGACCCTCTCAACCTCGGCCTGCTACACCCATCTTGGCCTGCAGTGTTCTGCCCACCCAGTTTTCTCTTTCACTGAGATTTCAGTAGTAAGATTGCTCATTGTGGTGAAGCACTCCACAAACTCCACAAGATCAGAGCTGGAAGTGGGCCTGGTACCTCTAGGATACAGCATCCCCGTTCCCAGGCCAAAGACAATCTGGCCACCTCGGGGCCACTGGAGTGATTTGTCAGTCAGTCTCTGGGCTGTTATTGAGCCTTGTCCCATGAGGAAGAGAAGCAGACAATGGCTCTCAGCCCCTGCCTTACCCACATAGGGAGGTGGGGCATGGGATACAGATGCAGGTCCCAGAGGCAGGAGTGCGTCCTTCATAATGAGACCTCTGGTCTGGTTCTCGGTGCTCTGGGTGAGTGGTCTGTCCCACTCTCTTCCAGTGACAGAGGGGACAAGGGCTTCATTTTCATTTCTATTCCTTCCCCAGAAGCTGTCAACGGTCCAGACACGGGTCCAGGTAAAATTCTCAGGGAAGGAAGGAATGAAAAATGTCTGGCTGTAACTCTGACAGGAAAGCCTGGTTTTAGAATTTAGAAAGGTGTAGCTCGCTTTTCTCCAAGGAGGACAGAGAGAAGCGCCAGGGAAGCCAAGAGGCGGAGCCTGCGTCTCCACTAGCAACGTGGAGGCTTCCAGCCCCGCCCCGCGTTCACCCACCCTCCCAGACTTCTGTGCTTGGGTTTCCCAGAGGAAGAATGTTGATTTCTTTCACGCGTGTGTGGAATGGATGTCTTCTGGCCCTTTCAACGCCTTTGTAACCAGTTCTGCAGAACTTCCCGTAGGATTTTCCTTTCTGTAACTTCCCCCACTGTCGGCAGTAGCAGAAGTCTCACTGAAGATATTCTGAAAAGTCACGGAAGAGAGTCCGACATGGCGGGGTGGTGGATGCTGGCACTCGCAGTGCTTGGAAGGTGGAAAGAGAGGGATGGACAGCGAGATTTAGTCTCAAATAAAAGCCACCCGAGAGTTCTAAATGCCCTTGCCTGCAGAGGGTAACTGAGCCTCTCTTGATACATTTTGTAATACTCTTGCCAACATTCATAAACATATCTGGGATGGAAATTAACCTTACCAAATGTCTAATATCATTAGACCTATGAGGAGGCAAATGTATAATGAAATGATCAAAAAAGTCCTTTATGCAGTGAGCTCAGGAACTGTGTGTGTGTGTGTGTGTACTCACGTGTGGGAGTGCATGCATGCATGCGTGTGTGGTTACATGTGCATGTACATGCGTGTCCATGGACATGGGGAGCACAGAAGATGAAACCAACTGTCCTCTGTCACTCAGTCGTTATTTACTGAGGCTCTATCTGAAACTCAGCCCGGTTACTTTATCTAGCCAACTTGCCCTGACGTACTCCCCGCCTCCATCTCCCGAGGGCTGGGATTAGCCAGCCGCCATGCCTGGACCCAGCTCCTATCTTCATGCTTATATGACCAGCACTGTATCCCCGAACCATGCGCAGCCCACCCATCCGCTTCTTAGGACTTGGTTTTTATTCATTCTTTCCTTCAACAAAGTTATCCTGTGCACCATCTAAAAGCTGAATTCTAGCACCATGAAAATGGACAAGTCCTACACTCAGCTGCTTTGTCTTCTTGAAGAAACGGGCAACAGCAAGTCACTGCAATGCGATTTCACAGGTACCGCAGCCTGTGCAGGCATATACTGAAAACTGAAATTGGAAAGAGATTCAGTGGTGGCTGGTGGCTTCAGAGCATATAATTAAAATAAGGATACACTAGACACTCTCAATATATTCAGGGTATTGAAAGGACCATGGAATTCCACAACGTGGTTCAGTGCTTGGCTGGAGACTGAGCTAGACCTGGTTTGTAGTATTGTGTGCGTGTTAAGTTGTTCATTGCTGTGACAGAATGCCTGACATCAGTTACAAGGAGGGAAGATTTATTTTAGTTCGTGGTTTCAGAGGTCCATCATGGTTGGATCTGGTTATTCGGGTGAGAAGAATCATCACGAAGGCAGGAGCAGGTAGCAAAGACTATTCTCTCTGTCGGGGACAGGGATGGGGAAAGGCGGGGAGAGAGTGTGCGAGAAAGCACGGGTATGACTTTCAAAGGCAGGTGGCTGCAACTTCTCCCAGCCACGCCTCACTTCCTGAAGTCTCCAGCACCTCCTCCAAAAATTAAGCATTAACACCCACACCCACAGGAGATGTTTCCTGTTCATAATACCACACACACCAGTTTCACCCAGGCGACAAAGACACTGCATAATATTTTATCAGCTTAGTTCCTCCTAACCCCACTTAATGGTCTCTTGAAAATTTCAGTAAAACTCTCACATTGGCGCTGAGAGTCTTATTATTATTTATTATTAATTGTTATTTAGGATATTAGGTATGTACTAACTGGACACAGGGAAGATGTGGGCAGTACACTTCCTACTTACTAACGAGGGAATCCTGCCTTCAAGCACAGCAGAAAGCTGTCCTCCAAGCAAAACAGCTGCCATTCTCATCATATCAGCCGGGCCTGCTTGAAAAGCCATCGCAGCTGGGACTACTGACTGTTGGCATCTGCCTTGTGGAAGGCGGGAGTGGGGGAGGCCCACTGGCCGTCACCTGTGTGTCTGGCTACCGCTCTCAGTGGTCACTCGAGGTGTGGACGGGGTGGAAATCTAATGAGGTACTAGAGGTTGGGGAAGACGGATAGGAAAAGCTCTATCTGTGCAGCTGTGACAGTCGTCATCCCTGCTTGGCACAGACCTAACGTGGTGGCTTGATGTCACCCACGCACTGTAAATAAGCTTATGGACTCGTTGGTTCCCCAGGGCGAACTTTGGCAGAATCTGTCTTTGCTTTGTCCTTGGGCCTGGGGTAGACATTGTTTACACCTCTCAAAGGAAGGAATTCTCACCCAGATGCGGAACTAACTGGATGACTCTGTCCCTCCATCCCAGCCTATGGAGGGAAGCAAGCTTCAGAGACATTTTCCTGCTCTATTAAATGGAATTTTGTGTCTGCCTCATTCACTTGAAAACGGCATGCACAACTCTGAGACAGGGCCACTTGACAACAAACTTCTGTGGATGGCCAACTCCGCATCAAGTGGAGTAGTGAGCGATTGTGCATCTGAATCCACAATTTAGCAGCACGGAGAAGGTAGCCGGAGAAACCGGCACAGGGCGCGCTAGTCCCGGGAACTGAAAGTCAGTGGGAAAAAAGTCAGCAGAAGCACACAGTCCGAGACCAAAGGCCATGGGCACGGGCTGTGCGGATCGGCATGGCTGGCTGCAGGAGTAACTTTTAGGGGTGGTGGAACCAAGGTAGACGTGTATACAAATCACAGCTACACACTGCACAGATCGGAAAGACATTTTCCAAAGGGCAGCCACTGAGCCGGGTCTGAGCTGGGATCACAGGGCTCTGATTTCAGCATGTTTTCGCACTTTCCTGAACATTCTAAAGTGAGCGGTAGGACTGTAGTAATTATGGAGAAGAGAGAGCTGCCAATGAGAAACGAGCGAGCGCCTGTGAGTAGCCGCAGCCTGAGCTCAACCGTCAACTGACGCTCTGCCTCTGACAAGAGGCAGATTCCATGAGCTTAGAGGCCCTGCCAAGGAAAAAAAGCAATTAACCAGAAGGAATCCACCCCAGGCTTGGCCGACCCTGTTGGAGCGGGAGGCAGGGGTGGGAGGGTGGGAAGGGTCAGGGGTAGGTTTATTGAAGCCACAGGGAGAGGACAGTGGTGTTTTTCAGGTGCATTCCCAGACTGGGCTGTCCATAGACACAGATCCCAGAGTCCCCGCTGAAGGTGAGCTGCTGGGTCTGGCTTGAAGGCCCAGCTAAATGCCACCTCATCTCCGAGGCTGTGTGTCATGAAGGCTGATGGGCAGGTCAAGTGACGTGCCCCCTGGTCCATCTCTGCGCAGTTTGGAACATCGAGGGAGAGCATTACTCTTGGCTCTAACCCAGCAGCTAGGCCAGGAGCCCAGGTTTCTATGTGAATGCATCTTGGCCTAGAGTTTCCTCCTGCTGTGCTGTCTAGCACGTCTCCCTTGGACCAGTGACATCTGCTGGGTTGGGATGGAAGCACGTTGGGCACGCAGAAGCTCTGCCTCCTCATCTCTAGTCAGAATATGCATTCAAGGCAACCTGGCTGAGAACCAGTGGACACCATAGAGCCAGGAGAGGCACCCATAATAACAGACGCTCAACTGCAGTCAAAAGCCGCCGGATCCGACGTCGGACCCTCTGCTGCAGAGGTCAGGCTGGCCCATGGCAGGAGCCTGCAGGAAGCTTCCCTTCAATGGGGTGGGAGAGCAGAAACGACATGCAAGGACCCTCATGGCTGCTGGCAGAGAGCACTGATTGGTGAATCACTTTTGCTATCTAGGGCTAAAGAGGCAGAGCAATAGTTTAAACCAGGGCAGCCTCCTCTAGGGCTGTGGGGGCTTCGTGAGCAAATCCCAGGAGCTCAGTAGCAAGCAGAGGTCTTATTTCCATTTTCCAGATGGTCGAGGGATAGGGCAGGGATGCTGCCAGCTGGCTAAACAAACCCAGGACCCTCTCTTTGCTCTACTGGTGCCAGCTGGTTCTTGGGCCAGCTATGCAAGCTGTGCCCAGGCACACGTCATTCCAGGTCCCTGGAGACATGCCAGGACCCAGGCTGTTGGTCTTTCTCATCACAGCCAAGGCTCAGCCTTGGGTCTTTTCTCAGAGGCGCAGATGACCCGAGCCTCTTTCTCTCTTCTCCGATCTTAATGACTGAGATCACTTCTCAGATCACACCCTGCACCTCATGCAAGGCCACAGATGGGTGCTGGCTACGGAATGGCTCAGACGGGGAAGAGGCTGCCGTGTTCAAGGGGCTGGACTTTAGGTCCGGAGAGCCGATGTACTGGGCGGCGTCTCTGTGGGGGACCAGATACAATGTCTAATGAATGATGGGCACAGAGCTGCCCAATACAGATCCAGATGATAGGCAGTTGGGAATTGCCACTTTGAAGCGAATTGTGTGTCGCCAGCAGAAAAAAGTGCACAGGAGTTAGAGCAAGGGTCCTAGGCTGGGGTCCTCCACCGTGGCACTTCTCCAGGGTAAGGTTCATGACCAGCAGGCACTTCAGTGTGCTTGTCACATGCCAGCCCTGGGCTGCTCCCTTCATAGGCCTGCCCCAGCATAACATGGTCTGATTGGTGAGCGTGTGTCTCTTGGTTTTTCAATAGGGATTGTTATATTCACGGGTGTAATTATTGGCATTAATGATCAAATTGGATATCGGTGAGCTGGCAGATAATGGTCCTTCCTTTGTATAGACAGGGCATAGAATCACTCGTTCACTTACATTCAAAATGGGGTATCCAGTCCAAATGCGTGGCCGAATCAATCTTAGCAGGCATTCTTTCATAGCTATAGCCAGAGTGGTCAGAGAAGAAGGCGGTGCCCTTTTCCTGGGGAACTCAAGGGCTCCTGTCCAGGCCTGCTCAGACACATGACTTTGCCTGGCCCAGGTGAGCTCTGTTGTGGACCCTACCAGGATGATCCTGAACCTTCTCTATTTGTTACCTGCTGAACTCTTACCTCCTTGACTCTTACCTTCTCAGAGGAAAGAATTCTGCCAAGAGACAGTATAAGCAGAAGTTTATTTAGCAAAGCAAAGGGTAGTATACTCCAAGGAGATTGGAGGAGGTGACCAAGGGCCTTGGCAGCCCACTGCGTTCAGCATTGTGGATTTTAAAGAAATTTCTATGAATATTTATGAGATGGATGGCAAGGTGACCCCTTCTCCCCTTTCCAAATGGGTTGGAGCAGATTTATCTTTTAAGTCCAGGATCCTCTTAAATAAGCCCCCGAGGCAGGAGCTAAAATCATAATACTAATCATATTATTATTGACTCGTAATACTAATCATATTATAATTGACTCGTAGTCTTTTGAGAAAGCAGACCCTTGGTTGGTATGCAAGCAGTTATGGAAATGCCTTGGTGATTAGTTTCTGATACCACAGAAGAACCTGACTGCAGCTTCAAGGATGATTACCCCCCCCC
>BDUI01000130.1:435493-445894 GCA_002335545.1 Apodemus speciosus
CTGTACTGGCTGGTTTTGTGTGTCAACTTGACACAGGCTGGAGTTATCACAGAGAAAGGAGCTTCAGTTGGGGAAGTGCCTCCATGAGATCCAGCTGTGGGGCATTTTCTCAATTAGTGATCAAGGGGGGAGGGCCCCTTGTGGGTGGTACCATCTCTGGGCTGGTCGTCTTGGGTTCTATAAGAGAGCAGGCTRAGCAAGCCAGTAAGAAACATCCCTCCATAGCCTCTGCATCAGCTCCTGCTTCCTGACCTGCTTGAGTTGCAGTCCTGACTTCCTTTGGTGATCAACAGCAGTGTGGAAAGTGTAAACTGAATAAACCCTTTCCTCCCCAACTTGCTTTGTGGTCATGATGTTTGTGCACGAATAGAAACCCTGACTAAGACACATGCCTAGAATTCAATGCCTAGCAGGACATGAAAACAGATATGATGTATGCCTTTAAGCCTAGTATGAAGAAGCAGGGGCAGGAGGGCCAGAAGCTCACGGTGATCTTTGGTCACACAGAGAACTTGGGGCCAGCCTGGTTTATATGAGAACCCATCTAAAACCATAAAATAATAATAAGAAAATAAGTTGCCAAACTTCTCTGGGATTAAATCTCAAGGGGATTTATAAAATTTTGGGGTCTCTTGACTGACTACTGGAAAGTATGGACACATACTGGGCATGGCCCTGGACACAGTGACTGGCACTACCGTCATTGTCACCTGGCCCATCTATAACCCACTGCTCTTGTTCCCTAAGGGGCTCAGCTTTTCCCTTACTGTCCAGCAAGTGCTTACTGGCTACTTACTAGGTTCCTGGGACCCACTCCTGGCACGGGCGGGATCTGAATACAAAGACAAGATCGTTTTCTTCCATTTGACTCACAGGACGCTAGAGGGAGCCAAATATCTAAGTGTCTGTGGAAGGGGGTGACAGAAAGACTGGAGTGGGGGTGGGGGAAGAGTGTCAGAAGGAACAAGGCAAATCTCAGGGTGTCACTTCCTCCCGAAGCCTGGGGGTGCGGGGAGGGGGACTGCCTTGGGGACTCCATTCCAAGGATGAGGAGGCTCCTGTGTGAGCAGAAAGCAGGTTTTAGTGCAGCACTAAATAGGGTCACCCCAGAAATGACCTTTTGTCTGGTCCRTGCTCGGTGGCACACACACAGTACACACTCAAGAGAAAAAGATAACAAAAACAACCTCGTAAGTTTATCAACGATTCCTCAGGAAACAACACTAGTCACCAAAGCCTGAGCTCTCCCCCCTCTCCCCCCCCCCNGACTGAGTCTCATGGTTATTAGAAATAGTCTCTTCTTTATTTCCACATTTGTATAAAAAGTATTTGGGTTGGTAAGAGAAAGGCCATGGTAATATAAAGAGAATTATAGAAAGTTTTTTTAAAAAAAGATGTTTTTTGGTGTTTGGGAAGGCAGTTGTGGTATTCTTGCTTCTTGGCTTACTTATCCAGGCGGTCGAAACTCTGGGTCTGGAACTCCTGGAAGTCCTCTGGTATGGTGTCTGCAACAAGAATGGTGGTGGTTGTTAGTGAGGATCCTTCCGCACTGGAATCATGGCCGCCGCATGCCCCACAGGCCTCCTGTAGGGGGCGCTGTCAGCTCGCCCAAGACTCCCTTATTTGCAGCCATTTTCTACTTCAGATTGCTTTGTTGTAAATTGTTGGCTTAAAGCCCAGCGGGGCTTATTCACAGGCCTAGGGAAAATTAGCAGGCAGAGTGCCTTTTCAGTCTGTGATTATGTTCGAGCCTGATGAAACAGAAAGGCTGCCTGTAAATTAAACTGACGGAATTTCTCACTGAACCCCTATCTCTAAGCCATGCAGTTAAATTCTATGGGTTTCAATTTTCAGATTGGGAAACAGGAAAGCCTGGCTCTGCCTTTCTCTTATGTTCTGTGGGGAACATTAGGTTTTAATGAGCACACGGTGTGAGCTTCAGGCCCTGGGGGTGGCGTGGGCGGATATGCGTTACAGAAATAAGACACTGTCCTCTCTTGGTCACTCTCTGCCCTGTTGAGAGGCACCGAACGTGAAGGTTACCATTGCAGCGGTACTTGAGGTTGGACCAGATGATGTTTTCTTGAGAGAAGCAGAACACGCCGAGTCGGCCTCCACGCATGGTAGTGTCTATGGTGACCCCAGAGTCAGCCACCAACTCGGAGCCTTCATAGAACCGCACCCTGCAGAGAGCACAGGTGTCCATGGTGAGGACGTGTACTTATGCACCCACCGCTGACTTACGGACTTACCTCTTTCTTTGGACACGTTTTCCACTGACTCTAGCTGGTCCCTCCCCAGGGAGATTAGAAGTTCCCCAGGACAGGAACCAAGTGTCCACGGCTCCCTAACTTGATTTTTAACAGGCCCAGCATGGTGTCAGATGCATAGATCCTGGATAGGTACTTGCTGATGAATTAAAACAAAATAGCCTGCCATCTTGGACATGTGGTTTTGTGGTTTCACTGTCTTGTGAGTATCTTTTCTGGATACTGTACCCAGAGCCCCTGCCCTCTCTTGCTTAGGTTGAACTGATTTCACTGGTGGATTCTCTGAGCCTGGATAAGCAGCTTTAGGCAGCTGTGGGGGCAATTTCAGTTGTCATAGTAGCACTGAGGGACAGAAGCCCCTGGATGCCTTACAATATCCTGAAGTGGATTAGCAAAAGCTTGTCCTGCACCCTGTACCTTGTGGAGTGTCCTCTAGACACAGGGACGGTGAGCTGCACAGCCATGTTTTAGCCTGAGTATCATTTTCTTCTGCATTGATTTTATGTTAAACTCAGTTCCCCAGGGAAGACCGAGAAGTGCCTGAGCATGCCATTCTGTTAGAAAATCAAGAATCGGTTCATGTATTGTCAACACCACGGTAATACTTAATTCTCAGACACACGACTCTGTGTTTAAATGCCACCTTCATGTGCGTCTAGGAATGGTTCCAAGGGGCTGTTTCCCTTGTCTTCTGGTGTAACTGTGCCCAGGCATTTCCTGTTTGGGTGTATAGTAATCAGTTCTTTATTTCTCTGCAGTTTTAGGGTTCAGATGAACTTTTCTAAAACTATATACATAGAGGGGTCATATTTTCTGTGATTTCATTTTGGGACAGAAGAGGCACATTGAGCTCAATCGGGTAAGAACATGGCCACGCCTGGTCTCCCTGTGGGGTGAACAGAGGCAGATGACACACGACCACAGCGAAGAGAA
Organism: Apodemus speciosus; assembly: GCA_002335545.1. Taxonomy (NCBI): domain Eukaryota; kingdom Metazoa; phylum Chordata; class Mammalia; order Rodentia; family Muridae; genus Apodemus; species Apodemus speciosus. The sequence continues at coordinate 438,697 of BDUI01000130.1, forward strand.
CACGAATTAGCTCTCACTGCCGTATTTTCACCAATGGGTCTACCTGGTGCCTTCCCGTCCTGGCTGGAAAACAGCAATCCACATACCCCGGAGCACACCACATGCGTGCTGGATGTCTGGGGCATGAACACTGACTGCATTTCAACAAGAGCAGTTGAACAAACAAAACAACAACAGAAATAAAACAGCCCTATAAAGAAACAGAGGCCATCATACCAGTCACAGGACGGACAGCTCACACTGTGCACACAGGATGGACAGTTCTCACTGTGCACACAGGATGGACAGTTCTCACTGTGCACACAGGATGGACACACTGTGCACATAGGATGGACAGCTCATACTGTGCACACAGGATGGACACACTGTGCACATAGGATGGACAGCTCATACTGTGCACACAGGATGGACAGTTCACACTGTGCACACAGGATGGACAGTTCTTGCTGTGCATGTAGGATGAACAGCTCACACTGCACACAGGACTGACAGTTCACACCGTGCACACAGGACTGACAGTTCACACCGTGCACACAGGATGGACAGTTCACACTGTGCGCGCAGGACGGACAGCTCACACTGTGCACGCAGGGTGGACAGCACACACTGTGCACGCAGGGTGGACAGCACACACTGTGCACACAGGATGGACAGCTCACACTGTGCACACAGGATGAACAGCTCTTGCTGTGCACACAAGATGGACAGTTCTTGCTGTGCACAGTGCGTGCCGGGCACTGTGGTGAACACTAGTGAGACCCAAACCACAGAGGCTGCCCTTTTGCAACTTATGACCCAGTAGCGAGGTCAGACTGCAAGAGGCTCTGTGGTCAGTGTGGACTGTGCATGAGGAGGAGGGTTCCGTGGGGTCTGGGGGAGTCTTAGGAATATCTGGGTACCATCGCAGCTGCATCTCTTCTCTGCTGTCCCCCTCATCAGCTGCTCTCTCACACTTCCCTAAGAGCACACCCAAGGCATGGCCTCGGCGTGAAGTACCTTAGCCCCACAGCTTGGCCTACTGTCTAGAGACCAGTTAAGCCCAGTGTCTTTGCCCCACCTTTCTGGGAGCCCTGCTCTGAGGATTCTCAATTGTCAGAGGTTGGGACTGCTCAGGGCAGAAGGGCCCTCAGCCTACCTGATGTAGCCCACCTGGGGCCTGTGCTGCAGGAACCAGCGGTAGGAGACCTTGTCCTTCCAGCCCACGTTCCTGGAGTCCTTCCACAGCAGTCTGACCTGGTCGCTGGTGTCCCCTGTGTGCCACAGGGAGTTTCGGAGATGTTCCCCCGGGCCAGTTTTAGACTTCACAGCCTGGACAAAGACATGGGCAAAATGTTAGGCCAGGACATGAGGATCCTTTCTGCTTCAGGTGTCTGAGGTAAACGTGGAGGTGAGTTCATGCTCGCTGCAATGCTGCGTAGTTTTATGCTGGCAAAAACATAGACCTTCAGTGTCATTTCTACTGAGCTGGGCCCAGCCCTGTGGAATTTAGCAGTGGATGGGACTGTGCTAACTACACTACCTTTTTCCTGTTACAAGTCTGTCGCTCTGCCTATTTAACCACGGAGGGCTCCCAACAGATGTCTGGCTGCGGAAGTGTGCTTCCTGTCCTAGCAGGAGTGACAGAAGTAGCCCGTTGTTCCTGTATAGTCCACCCCTTTGACTGAACACATTGGCTAGCTTTTAACACGGTCGGCCTCAGGTACATCCTAAACCTTCCCTGCCTCTCTGACCCCACTCAGCCCGACATTTGCAGCATGAGTCACAGGTTGAAAGGTACAGGCTCAACAGAAGGCAGGCAAGGCTGTCACTCTAGGCTCCCCTAGCCAAGCATCATCATGACTGTATTCATTTCTCGGATTAACTTAGTGACTTTTAGGAGAGCTCTAAACTTAAAGGAAGGTGAAGGCTCCAGAGAAAAAGAAGGCGTGGGATTCGAACCGCTTTACCTTGAGCTGAATACCAGGTTCTGCTACTGCGCGGAACGGTGTAGCCTGCCAGTATGTCTGCTCTGTCTGCTTCCACATGACCACGTAGAAGCTGGAGCTGTCTTGGTAACCAAAAATAAAGCCAGCGTAGTCATCATCTGTCTGGGTATTTACGTGGAAGGTCCCTTCAAAGTCAACTCCGTTAAATGCCGTGTACCCTGTGGAGATGAGATGCCATTAGGGGAAACTACACTAACAGCTGGCGGGCTTCTATACACACAGTCAGCGGCCCAGGACGTACCAACTGCCAGGCCAGGGTCACTGTTCATGGTTTGCACAATCTCCATGCCCTGTGGAGAGAGGGAGGGAGGTCAGGACTTGAGAGGGCTGAGAGGACTTGGGGCTGCCCATAACCCCAGGCACTGAGGTGACTGTATAGTCCAGTTCAGAACAAGCATTGTCCTGGTTGATATTGACTTAAAGGAGGTGCGTGGATGGCAAGAAGTTTCAAAGAAAGCCCAGTATGGTGAGGAAATACTTTTGCCAATGCTGTCACATAAACTGACTTAATAAACCCCAAACCAGGCAGGAGAGGACATACATTCTGATGGACAAGGCGATGGCTAGTTTGTTTTGTCAGCTTAATGCAATGCACATCACCTGGGAAGGGACGCCCGATGATGGACTGTCTGTATTAGGTTGTCCCGTGGGCACGCCCGTGGGGCAATTGTCTTGATTACGTTAGTTGGTGTGGGAGGACCCTGCCCACTGTGGGCGGCACCATTCCCTGGGTTTGGTCTAGAACTCTATGAGAGGAGAACGTGAGCAGAGTCCTAGGCATGCGCAGATGCCTTTCTCTCAGCTCGCGGCTGTGGATGCGGCATGGCCAGCTACTTCAAGTTTCTGCCTCGACTTCTCCCAAACGATGGAAGTGTGAGCAGGAATGAACCCTTCCCCCTCTTAAGTCTCTTTAGAACATTTTGTCACAGTAACAGCAATGAAATGAGGGTCGCCGTGAACTGCCCGTGACTCTAGAAATTTTACTAGCCGCAGTGTCTTCCTCAGTGGCACACTTAGGGGCACCTACAGAGGGCAGTCTCTTGGAAAGATGAGGAGCGTGACTCATGGGCCACATTGTCAGCGCTCTCATTCCAGCCATCTCAGCCACCTTCCGAAGTGTCACCATGAGCAACCACAGAGGTTTTGGGGAAAGTCAATTTCAACATCCATGAAAAGTGCAGTCAAGACCATGGGGTGGAGTGTAGAGCCATGTGGAGTTGWTATCCTCCACATGGGGCCCACCGTCCCCAGGGTGTCCTAGGCAGAGGGGCTGAGTGGGGCCCACCATCCCCAGGATGTCCTAGGCAGAGGGGCTGAGTGGAATTGCTACCAATAGGTAATGCGTACCTGGTTCAGGACCACCCAGTTGGGGTCGATCTGGGCATCCCCTTCAGGGTCCAGGACCACAGTCTGGTAGGCCCTGAAGTCAGTCAGGGTGATCTCTGCGTTTTCAGGGCACACATCAATGCGATCGATGACCTGGTCCTGGTCGAAGTCAGCTTCACAGATATCTCCTACTCCATCATCTAAGGGTAAAGGGAGGAGGCAGGAATGCAGGGATGCTGAGACTCACTCCTCAGTAGAGAAGGGGACTGGGCAGGAGCAGGAAAGGCCAGGCTCCCACCTTCAGAGGAACGCTGGGTTTGTTGAGTTATCTGGGTCACACTCTGGAGCCCTTGTGACAGCCAATCAGGCCATCCAGAAACCACTTGGATTTTCTTGCAACACCAGTCTAAAAGTTGTCCCTTGTAGTGGTTCAGCCTAATGCTGCTTATATTCTAATGCTAATTTGGGGCCCCTAAGACTGGTTACACCAGAGAGAGTCCACAGGACACTGAGTGACCTTCCCCTCAGTTAGTTGTGATTGGTAAATAAAGATGCCAACAGCCAATAGTTGGGCAGAAGAGACAGAGGTGGGGATGAGGTTTGAGGGCTTGGGAAGAGAGGACCATGAGGGGAGGAGGAAGAGGAGGAGGAGGAAGAGGAGGAGGAAGAGGAGAAGGAGGAGGAGGCTGCAATCAAATAAAAGAACATGCAGGAGGAGAAAGGAGAGCGCATGGGATAAGAGAGAGAAGAACATGTTTCTGATGCTGCCCAATCAGAGCTAAGAGCAGCCCAGATGAAACAGTAAGTGAGAACTCGGGGTTATCATTAGGAAAGTAGATTCTAACAGCACGGAGGGTAGGCAGCTGCCCAGCTCTTGTGCTGCTTTGGGCACATTGTAATCATCAAGTCTGTGAGTGTGTCTTTCTTCCAGGAACTCAATAACCCAAGGTGGGGTAGAAGCCCTGGGCTGGGGTTTTAAATAATTTTTTTTATGCTACAGTCCCCCACTCTTACCCAGAAAGTTCTTACACACAGTTAGGTTCACCACTGGATAGATCTTAAGCCTGAGACAAATGTCTAATCTACATAAAACCAGAATTATTGTCACCAGAATATTGCTAAGACTAACTTATTGTCCCCTACAGGTAGCTACAGGTATATTCAGCTGGGCCGAGATGACACCAGACACACTGCATTTGCTTTGCTGCGATGAGTCCTCTCTACCCACCCACATCAGTTTGTATCTGACTGGCTGCACACGGCGCTTTATCAGCCCCATGCCCACGGGCGTGTGAGTTTGTGTGTTTCTCCACGGCTCCCTTCCCCATTCCCAGTGGCAGGGGCAAGGCAGACCAGGGCTGTGCTGAGGGCCTTTGGGGTCATGTTCTATGTGATCTCATTCCAGGCCAGCTCAGGAAGCAGCCCAGTTGTGGGCTGCTGTCTAGAGACGTCTACTGTCTACGCAAGCTGGATGTGAAGTACAAGCTGGTGGGAAGCAGGGAAACTGAGGATCCCCTAGGGAAGCATGCGACCCTTCATGTGGCTACAGAAAGTCGACAGCTGTATGTGTCCCAGGCAGCCCTGGGCCGAGCATACTTACTGTTGCTGTCTTCCTGGCCTGGATTGGGGACGAGCCTGCAGTTGTCTGGGCCAGGGGGCACCAGGTCTGGGATGCCGTCGTTATCGTCATCGTCGTCACATTCGTCGCCAATCCCGTCCTTGTCAGTGTCCAGCTGGGCACTGTTAATGACGGTGGGGCAGTTGTCTGTGCTGTCCTGGTGGCCATCTCCGTCACTGTAGAGCAAAGATTAGTTTAGTAGGAGACTGAAGCCTCCGCTCCCCGGCGGGAATCTGGGTGGACTGTCGGCAGGCCGGGCTTCAGCAGACCCTCTCAGACCGTTGTCTGATAAAGCAGCTTCAGAAACACCCCCCTCACGTCCTCTGTGTCCTGGAAGGAGCCAGTCGCTCCCAGTTTGGGAGATAAGAGTCTATTTCTATAATCTCTGACCCCGGGTGGCTGTCATCTCTAAGGACTGCTAGATGATACCTCGCTCCAGGGAGGTGTGAATGTGTAAGGCAAGAGTGGAGACGTGTGTGGGTCCTGCTCAGGCACCGGCCAGCAGCAGCCTCAGRCAAGAGGCTGGGCCAGAGAGGTACACATTCCTCATCTATAAGACAGTGATACAAACAAGGCCCACCTCAAAGGGCAGCCTGGAGACTGACTCAACTTTAATGCCTGTAAAAAGCATCTTCTTTTAAGCWCCTGCTTCTAGTAGTTAAATTCCCGGATGTTTCCTGTTACATCGGTTTTCACGATTCCCATCTCATGACCCTGTGAGGACTCGGACCTGAAGACGGACCTCCAGAAGTGAGTACGGTGGTTGTACCCCAGAGCTGACCCAAGGGGCCTCTCGGGAAGCTTACTCTTTGTCCACTGACTTTCTTCTTTCCAGGATGAAGGRCCAACCTTGGGGTACAACTGCTCTGTYTCTCAGAGGACCAGCTGAGTCTTTTGGAACATTCCATGGCTACTAGGGATCGAGTGGATTCTCTTCTCACTCTGCCTCACTCAAGCAAGACCTTTCCTGGCCTAGAAGCTGTGTTTACCCTCTAGGGGGGACACAGAAGGAAGCCCTCCTTTTCATACAGGAGGCAGAAGAGTCCCAGAGAGAAAGAGAGAGAGAGAGAGAGAGAGAGAGAGAGAGAGAGCCCTGCCACCTCTGTAGAGAAACAAGCAGTTCTTAGCCCACTCCTGGTGAGGCTCAAGTTCATGGGAATTAAAATGTGGCAGAATGAGTCATTTGTTTTAGGCAAATATCTAGAGGCTGGCGGGATAGGCTATTTTAGACATTTCTATAGATGGTAAATGGAGTACATGCTGACCGGCCACTGGGAACATTCATGATGCACACCACACGTCACTGGGGTTGTCAGAGCGCCAGTCCTACCTTACGCTCTGGGAGATAGACAAGCAATGTCAGACTGCATCGCCAACTGTCCCTGCTGTGCTGTGGTACCAAGAGCCACCATCTCCCACCCAAGGRAAGGCCCTGTGCTGGGGCTTGCTCTATGTTATTGTGAGTTTCTGCCTAACCTATGAGGTGTGGTAACCGTCTCTACTGTCCTGATGAAGCAATGAGCTTCGAAGAGATGGAGGAAGTGTTTGGTTCCCTTGGCTGGGATGCACACGGCAGTAAGGACAGCACAGAGAAGATGGGACCCGGCAGGAGCCTCCCTGAGCCATGCCGGGTGAACTGACTCGGCTGCCGTTTCTGGAAGAAGAACTGTCCTGCTCTGCTGCTGGGGATCTGTAACCTTTCAGACCTGCCCTGACCACCTTTCCACGGAGCACGCGAGGAGGGATGGGGAAGATTGGAGCTAGGAGGCATGAGAGTGCAGACGCCTGGTGCTGGGGACGCTGGTGCTGAGGGCGCACACCCGCTCCACTCTCCATCCTGTTCCTTCCTTCCTGATGGTGCTGGCGGCTGCACTCCTGACCTAGTATGCACTTGGTATATGCTTTGTTGTCGAGCTGGGTCCCCAGCCCTCCCTGGTCCTCATGGAGGACTCCATGATGGGCTAGGAAGATCATTGGAATGCTCTCACATAGAATAATTCCTCTCCATGAGACAGAAAAAGTACCAAGGACAATGAAAGACCAGTGATCCCCCAGTAGGGATCTGTTAGGGTGTGATGAACTTTCCTGATATGATAGTAAAAGAGCTGATGTCTAATGAGTGCATAAATCACACAAGGCACATTTGCTAGGCTAACTCAATTTCATAACAGCCCATTATCTATCTATCTATCTATCTATCTATCTATCTATCTATCTATCTATCTATCTATCTATCTATGTATCTATCTATCTATCTATCTATCTATCT
>BDUI01000131.1:0-11749 GCA_002335545.1 Apodemus speciosus
CCGTTGATGTTTCTATGGAAGATTATCTTGATTGTTAATTGATGTGAGAGTGCCTGGCCCGCTGTGGGTAGCACCTCTCATTAGACAGGGGGTCTTGGGGCAATAYGAGAAAGCCGGCTAGACGTGAACCTGAGATGGAGCCAGATGGAGCCAGTGAGYGGAGTTTTTCTACRGTTTCTGCTTAAGTTTCTGGYTGACCATGATGAACTGTTACCTGCAAGTATAAGATAAAATAAACCCTTTCCTCCACTGAGCTGGGATTTGTCAAAAAGCATTTTGTCACAGCAGTAGGAAGTCACCTAGAACAGACTGATTTTTGCCTTTTGAGAGACTAGCCCTGGCCGTGAATGTCAACGCTATTCTGACCTTTTATAGGAATGATACAGAAACAACCAATTTGCTTAATTACTTTGGAACATATGTGGAGATTAGATGCTCACTGGGTATCTCTGTATGTGTGCCCATGTGCATCTGCATGTGAGTGTGCATGTGTGTACCTGTGTATGCAGATGTATGAGCAGGCTCGGCTGCCATTCCCCTGGCTACCCACCTTGTTTTCAGAGATTATCCATTGGCCTGGAGTTCTCCAAGTGAGCTACACTGCGTGACCGGTGAGCACCAGGGATCAGCTCGCCTCCGCCTCTTAAAACTGGGTCACTGGGTCACTCACAAGCACATGCTGCTGTGCCTGGCTTAACCTTTTTACCTGGGTTCTGCAGGATCGAACTCAGGTACTCACGTTCTCAAGGAAAGCACTTTACTGCCTGAACCATCTTCCCAGCCCATCCACCCCCACTCCCCCAGCCAATGTCTTTGTATTTCTTCAAAAACATGTCTCCTTTCAAAACACCAAAGGCTCTGATTTCTCCGATCTTCATAAAACTCAAAGAGAGGAAGAAATGGGGATAAAATGGATGCTGTGGCCCAAAGTTATGAACCCTTCATAGTAATAAAAAAAAAAAAGACAGAGCCTCTAAATGCAATTAGCATCTATATTTCTTTCATGTAATTTCGTCTTTCTCTCCTGCCTTTCATGCGATGCGTGGCCTGTTACGACGCGTGGTCCTTATCCTGTTTCCGCAGGCACTGGCGTCGACACCCTGGGAGTTCCCATCACGCAGACCCAGATTGCCGGGTGTTCTGGGCCTGTAGCCGGTAGGTAGCCGGTTTCTCCTCTCAGAGGCTTCCTGCCTCCCTCTCAGGGAAGAGCATCTGCGGCAAAGTTCCATAATTGCTGTAATAGAATTTGTGAACCACTTCTACATGATTTTAAAGCAAATGTCACAGTGCATTGTAACAGTGAGCTAACAGCATGTTAGCGGGCTCCGGTTTTCATTAATTCACTTCCCCACGCTGAAGTTACTGTGAAGCCTTCGAGGACAGCCGCGTTCAGTGAATAACAGGGCAGCTGGGCCATTTATTTCTTTGCTTCTCCCCTGCTGCCTCCCTGGGTAGGTTTTGAAGTTTAGTTATTGCTACGCTTCCTCTCCCGCAGCTAGCGCAGGGAGTGTAGTGGTTGGTTTAAGGAGCAGTCGGATTGGCACTTTCAAGCCTCCGAAGTAAAAGACGGCTTTACTCAGGGCCTAGTTACCAAGGAGATCTTCTTGTCCCCATTGTGGCTGTGCCCACGCAGAGACKGAGGCAGGGGATGAGCCGCTGGCCCTGGCCTGATCTTATTATGGGAAGACTGGCAGAGGATCCACACCCATCCTGGAAATCCTGATTCCTTGTTCTTCAGAAGGTGCCCATATTTGTTAATGGGGCCACATCAGATTTGATTAAAATACGGACATACAGGAATGGAGATGAGAAACTCCAGTGTTTCTCATGTCTTTATAGTAAAGGAAAATCTGAACGTGGGGAGATGGATGTTGGGCACCGGGAGAAAAGTGCTGTTATGCTTTTCCAGCCAAGGAACGCCACGATGCCAGGAGGCCAGCTAGGGCTKTCAAAGCAATGCTTCTCAACCTGTGGGCCGCGACCCCCTGGGAACTTGGATGACCCTTTCACAGGGGTTCGCATATCAGATTGCTGCGTAACAGATATTTACATTGTGATTCATAATGGTAACGAAGGTACTGGTATGACGTAGGAACAAAAACAGTTTTACGGTTGGGGTCGCCACATCRTGAGCAACTGTTATTAAAGGGTCACAGCACGGGGAAAGTTGTGAACTGCTGCTTTAGAGGAAGCATGGTGCTGTGACCTCAGTCTTCTGGATTCAGACCTGGGGGCAGCACGTTTCAGCTCATTTGCAGTAGCAGGGCTGTTCAGCCCGGGGATATTGTGGCCAGATCACATTTTCCTGTTCTCCCTACTCACAGGACTCTAGCGAGCCCTGAACAGCCGGGGTTGCTGCCGTTCCAGAATCTACTGATGGGTACRGAGGGGAAGCCTCCTGCCTCTTGCCTGTGCTAAGTGCTACGAACTCTTGAAGGAGAACATTCCAGCCTTCATCTGTGGAACTAAAGGCAGAAGGGTTTGAGAGGAGGAYTTTAGCCGACTTAYATTTGCTCAACCAGTACTCTGCAACTTTATTGAAGGAAACATGACCCTGGGGGCGGGCTTTGCGGCCTTACAGTGCCCTCCCACTTCCGGTCCCTTCTTCCTGTTTCCTGTCTGTGGATGGACATGTGACCAGCAGCTTCCTACCCCACCTGCCAGGCCAGGAGCTTGAGCCGTCATTCCCCGGTGTGTCCGCAGATTTTATTTTCAACCAAATAGTAGTTATTTCATCCAAATAGCATTTTAAATACACGTTAATTGAGAGCCTGCTACTCCATGGCAGGATCTAGGGTACAACTCTGCACTCAGCAAATTCTTCTCGGAGGTGACCAGACCAGCACAGACATGAGCAAGCTGCATGCCAGCACGCAGTATGAGGAACCGTGCTAGGCCCAAGAGGCAAAGAATAAAAGGGTGGTAGAGCTGAACTTAGAATCTTGGAAACACACACACACACACACACACACACACACAGAGAGAGAGAGAGAGAGAGAGACAGAGACAGAGACAGAGACAGAGACAGAGACAGAGAGTCAAGATTGAGAAGGGAACAATTTCAGAGCTGCCAGGGACCATTAAGAAATAGTCGGGGACTGTGGGGTGTAGGAAGGGACATCCTAAGATGGGAGATTGGAGAGTGTCTTGAAGGTTAAACACTATTCTTGAGCAGAACTGCCTACTGCCCGAAGAAGAATGCGTGGACCTCTTATTAGGATGGTTTAGACCTACCTGTTCATTTTCACATTCAACTCTAGTGTGTGTGTGTGTGTGTGTGTGTGTGTGTGTGTGTGTGTGGTGATGATACATGTATACCTGTGCACATATGTTGCCAGTGTGTGCTACCAAGCAAAGGCGAAAGGAGATGATGGGGTACCCTGCTCTATCACTCTTGGCCTTATTGAGCCATGGAACCTGCTAATTGTTTTTCTTCCTGCTGGGCTGGATGGGCTGTGAGCCTCAACAATCTCGTCTGCATCTAGACCCCAGCTCCCAACCTTGGACTACAGGTGTGGGTGGGTGCTTGGAACYGGAAGCCAGTCCTTATTCTTGGGTAGCAGTGATCCTACCCACTGCGAAATYTCCCCAGCCCTGGAAAAAGAATGTTTGCAGAGCCTTAGTGGGCTGCATTTCGTAGCCACTTTCTGAGAGCACACAGCAGAGGTAAGGGAGAACATGTATACATCCAATCACATCTATGTATTCATGACATATGTGGCAATAGATATGTGTGCATCTAAGACCACCACATAAAAACAAATGCTTTCTTTCTCATAAGATTTATTTTTGCTTCCCGCTCTTCAATTAAACCAAGAKTATATTTGAAAATAATAGCTATAAGCTTTATAATCTGAGCTCATGTCTCATTGTTACTTATTGTGATTTGGTCTGACTTATTTAACTCTCTGAACCCCTATTTTCTTACTTCAAAATATGAACAATAATATTTACCCCAAAGGCTTGCTGAGAGAAGTGAATGGATTCACTGTTTAGTATGCAGTAAACCTCAAGTAGATGACAGTTTGGACATCTTTCTAGTAGCTTATGGAAACATGCTTGTGTGTGTGTGTGTGTGTGTGTGTGTGTGTGTGTGTGTGTGTTTAATGTGGTAATTTGCTGAGTAAAAACAAACAAGGTAGTATAGAGAAATAGCTACTGGTAAGTTGTCTATGTACTTTAGTAGCTAAAATAAAGGGAATATTTGAGCCGTGTGACTCAAATCAGGAGTTGGATTTTTTGCTTCCAGCGAGGTTGGATGCAGTCGAAGCCAGTTAGGCCACCTCTGCTTTGGAATCCCTCCCCAGCTGAGTTGTTGCAGGGATATGGTGACTACCACAGGCCTCAGATGGACATATTGCAGGCCCAACAGTCCTGGTGAGGACTGGGCTTCTGCTCTTAATATCTGTCCAAAATATTCCAAGTCATTCTGAACATTCCATCCTGGGTCTGTGCTAAAACCCCAACTTGTCTGAATTCTCTGCCAACGCCAAGGTCGGATAAGAGTTTCCCTGATCCTTGAGGAAAGAGGACGAGGCCTGAGACACTGCAGTGCATGCTCAGGGGTTCCGCCTTWMGATTTTCTCTTCCGAAACACAGATATGTGTCTGCACACATTGCCCCTCAGACACACCTGCTTATAACACAGATCATACAGAAAGTGACACACACTACTGTAGACATTCGTATGGGTAAAGGAAGCACTGAAAGACCTAAAGTCTGTCATCTATTGCACGAGGTGGCTTCATATTTTATTTAACTACTTAGTTAGCTGGTTAACTACTTAKTGTTTCAGAGTAAAAGTCAATCCTGATTGGTTAGAAGGGAATCTMCAGCCCCTTCGATCTGTGGTCTGGGGTGGCGTGTATGTGCAGATGTACTCCTTTAAGCCTACAAAGAGATAAACACATTTGCATATGATGCAGGCRAATCAGCAAACCCCTCCACCAGAGACAGAGAGGTTAGCAGTTCCAGCCCTCGGCAGGCAGCCTTCCAGTCACTTGACCATGCAGCATTATTGGACCTGTGTACTTTTAAGGCCCGTGACTTATGGTTAGTGCTGGATGGCTGGGAATCTGTCAGGCAGCAGAGGTCTGAAGAGGGATACTGAATTTATCACACTTGTTTATAGAGACCGTGGGAGCTGACATGAATGTAGACTGGATATTTATATTGCAGACAATAAGCAGATAAGGATATTTTTTGAGAGGTAAAGAGAAATGAACACAGTTCATCCATTAAGTATTCTACATTATGTAGCAGAGTAAAATGGGAGCATTTGAGCCAATGTAACTGAAATGCCCTGTGAAAGTTGGAGATAGGAAGAATGCCAGCTCTTAAATTTGTTATAAGCAAAATAAGATTTTAAAGAACAACCAAGAGGGGGGAAAAACCTTCAAAGAAAAACAATGTAAGTTATACAAAGTTATTTTCTTAAACACTTCTCTTCCCTACTTGCCAATGAATCACTGCTGTGATTTTAAAATGACCTCTTTGCTGGTGCTGGCTTTCAGCTCAGAGAAGGTCCCAGGCTCTGATGTCACCCTGCTGGCGAAAGTTGAGTCAGCAGCTTACTTCACAAAGCTCAGGACCTGCTGTACCCCAGCAGTCCTGGGACCCCCGACTCCAGCCAGGCAGGCAGCAAGATAGCCTTGCCAATCTCCAGCCTCCCCTGCCGTGAGAGCCAGGGAGAGGACCAATTAGTGCAAGCTGCTATGTAGGGATCGCCCACTGAGGATGAAAACCCCTTCCTGCTCTGCTGGCAGAGGCCACTGAAGGGCTGTCAGATGTCAACAGCTTTCAGTCACTCCAGAGCCATCTCTCCAGGGCTTCCCTGCACCTGGCCCTGTCTCTTCCTGGCTGCAGAGGTCCTCATCCGTTCTTGAGAATGGGACACACTGGACAATGGCCTGCGAGGCTCTTCAAGTACAGTAGGACCTACGGGAAACACTAAGAAAATAAACCGGAAGCACAGAGTTTGGTAGCTGTGTTTGGAGAACTTGAGGCAAGATGACAGAGGGGTTCTAAAATCAGTCTTGGCTTCAGGGTGACTTAGAGACTGTCCTGGGTTACGATGAGACCTTGTAAGAAATAAAATAAACAAACACCAGAGAAGTATTTCTGGACACTTTGTGGAAAGAAAACACAGCAGACTGTGTTCCCTGATACAATCAGTGGCCCTATGCTGTGAGAGCATTTGAACAAAAGAACACACACGTGTCCAGGAAACGTGTCCAGAGACCGGTTCTTTACATATCCCAAAGGAGGTGGCCTTAAAGCTCTGCTGAGGTGAAATCAGGTGGTGAAAGCATGCAGAATTGTTTGTAGGGCAGAATAAAGACAGAGCAAACGTTTCACCATGATTAAATATATATAAAAAAATTAGTTTTGCAGAGCCCTTTTTCATACTAATGAGTCTCTCCTGAATACATCCTGACAGGCAGACTACCAAGTAAATACAATGGCTAGCTGTGGCTTTAGTTTTTCCTTATGGGGTTTGGGTGCACCATCTTTCTGTCCTAGCAGAGCGAAAGAGCACATGATCTTCCCATTGTCCCTGCCAGACCTCAGAGGAGCAGCAAGCTTTCTCTGAGCAGCTGGTAGGCTCACAGAGATTCCTGAAACCAGAGAAGAAACCACAGACAAAAATAGTACCTCAGAGGCTGGAGAGACAGCTTCCCAGTTAAGAGCACCTAATGCTCTTCCAGAGGACCCAAGTTCAGTTCTCATCACCCAAGTAYTGTGGCTCACAACCTCCTGTAACTCCAGTTCCAGTGGTCTTGGCGCCCTCTTCTGGTCTTTTCCGTGACCCAAGCATACACGGAATGTACACATATGCATAAAAATAAATCTTTATAAAAAGAAGTGGCTTGGGTGTCAGAAGTCTTTTTTCTCCATAGAAGTCACTTGGAGACAAGGAGAGGTTGGATGTCAGTGTAAATAACCTTGGTACAAAGACCTCAAGTACTGGACAGATAACCCGACCTGGGTTTTGCCTCCCTGCACTCACCGGAGCAGGAAGAGGAGGCCCCAGAGAACCATAGCTTCTTCTGACTCTGGAGGCAGCCATGTCTTTCAGCACTTTGCCATGCAGAAGAAAAAGGGCATACAGGATACCTGTCACTCAGTCACAGAACAAACCCCACACCATGCCATGCCCCAGTTGTAGGGACTCAGCACTTTTGTTTTTCTGACATGCTGACCCTTTGAAACCCTGATCTTCTCAAGTCTCTGCATCTAACCACAGACTGTTGAGGGCTGCAGAGGGAAGGCACACCAAACAGAGGAGGCTAGAGTGTTCACTGGTGGCCTGCAGGTAAAGTGGGGCGAAACCACGGCATAAAAATTAATAGCTGCGTAGGATATCACAGCTTGTAAAGAGCTCATCTGCCATTCACGATCTCGTGTGACTTTTCACAGTCACCTGGGAAGGAGCCAGCTGACTCTTTCACCCTTCTCCAGGCTCATGCCACATGCCAGCATCGGAAGATGGACACTTGGAACCTTTGTGACTCTGGGTCTCGCACTCTGTGCTAAGGGTCCATCTCTGGCGTGTTCGAGGAAAACTTCAGTCAGTGGGAGTTTCTTGTCCCTCTGGGTCTCATTACTATCCCTCCCAGTTTAACAGATGGGCAAACTGAGCCTGGCTCACTTGTTCAAGGTCACAGTGCTGTCGACAGACAGAGACCAGACAGAACACAGGGCTCCTGCCTCCTCAGCCAATGCTTTGCCTGTTACATCTGACTAATGTTACATCATAATTGCACATTATCAAATGATACATTTTCATCAAGCAAAACAGTGAGTGCCTTCCTCAAAGGGAAAGGATGGAATATTGAACTCTTCTTCCTTTATTCTTACTGTCATATATATATATATATATATATATATATATATATATATATATACACACACACACATATACATATACACATACATATATACATATATATGTATATATGTGTATATAATGTCACAGCAGGAAACAAAGTCACATTTGATTACACTCCAGTTTCTTTTCAATGAGCTATGGTAAAAGTGCACATTTCACATATTTTAATCTGAAGAAGTTGAGAAGTACAAGTGCCGAGTCTGCGGAAGACTCCTCCAGCACGGGACTGCACATTCCTGAGGAGACACCTTCTCAGCCAAATGCTCGTGATGCTTAACAAAGCCAAYTCTCGATATGAACTTTAGAATCAGCCAGTTTGGTTTTGGAAATCATTTCCATCTCTTCTCTTGATCATTTTGTGATTTGAAATCTCATCCACTGTTCTCCTGTCTGCAAACTCCATTTAGTGCAAAGCTTTGCAAAAAAAAAAAAAAAAAAAAAAAAAAAAAAAAAAAAAAAAAAAAAAAAAAAAAACAACTCTTATTTGACCATGAACTTTCGATGATCTAGTTAGCGCAACTGTCAAGCTTCCCGTGGTCTTTTTGAAAAGCAGAACTTGTCCATTCTGCCCTYTGGCCAACTTCACTGGGACTAAAACGCTAGCAAGAGCCATCAAACCGCCTGACGGCTTGTCACCAGCGAGGCCCCGTTAATTTACACACATTTTCCACTGTTTGGCGTCCACCATGATAACTCTTTTCTCTTCCAGGCAGGCCCTGTTTGCATTTAACACTTGGGTTAATTTTCATCAGAGTTTAAATTTAGCCATCAGTTATTTCAGCAGAGCTGTCAGCCAACATATGGAGAGAGGGAGGGGGAAAAAAACCTTCTGAATTTATAATAAAGTGGGATCTGTTGAATGTGAAACAAAAACCAACCGCAATATAGCGAGGCCCCGGTGGGGAGAGCAGGGTCAGGGAAGAATCGCAGAGTGGATTAGCCGCGCTATTCACCAGAGCCGCGTCTGGGCACCTCCGGAGCTTCTGGATATATCAAAAAATGATGGAAAGACACAGTTCAATTTGTCCCCCTTTTATAAAGGATAATTAACCTGTCAGTCTTGCTACTTTAACAACTTCATTAAATTGGAGGCGAAATAGGTGCTGAGAAGTCTTGTCTTTATCCAAAAGGAACACAGGGCCCTGGTGTAAATGCCGGGAGAAGCGAGGAAAACACATCCGGCGCACCTCCCTGATGCTGTCTGCCTCCTGAAAAATGGGACATGCTTCTTCCAATGATGTAATAATCCCGCCTTTACTATGACCTGCTAAAAGTAATTTTCTTAACTTGGAAGGCAGAAGGAATAATGTCACAGCCCAAGCCCGTCCAAGAAGCGTACCATTTAAAAATTGAGGTTATAGGGTTTCCAGGGCTGAGGGCCAATCTATTTAAGCGCCMSAGCGATGGCTACCAGAGKTGAGCAGCATTTCACAGGTAACAAGAATAAGTGGAAACGGCTCCCAGGCCCTCCAGCTGCCCCCTGCCACCCACGCGGTGGTTTGCTGCCTTTACAGCCATTAGGGGGGCGGGGGGTTGGGGGACAGAGAATCCTGCTTCTACGAAGACTCCAAATTTAAAATGTATTCCTTCCTCTGAGGAAAAAGAATGCTCATATCCTTTTATGTTTAAAATTTTTACACAATCCTAGACTTTTGTTCTCTCAAGTAGATGCAGTTGCTAGTTTAAGCAACTGAAATAACAGGTTGGGTAAGAGTCCAGCCCTTTAAAATTTATATTCTGTACAAAGGGCACCAAGGCACAGGAAAAAACCTAGTGATAAAATGTTTCAAACTTGGTACTATAAAAATAATGTTACCTCGACACAGACATGGTTTATGACATTGGTAAGTCTCTCCTATACTCGAATTTAATGATTTAAAAAGTACTTTAATAACTATAAAACAATAATAAAAATTCCTACTACCCATACAGTAAAGATAAAACTATTTTCTAAGAAAGGAATATTGTGATTTTTGACTAATTAAAAAAATTGGTGATTATATATTTCATAAAAAAATTTAAAACCAAGATTTTACCAATAAAATATTAGTTCTTGAGGGCTCAYGCTACCAAGCCACATTTAATTTATGATCTTTGAAAAATCAACACTTTTTTAATCTTATGTGTTTCATTTTCAATAACTTGTAAATAAACTAGGAAGAGAAAAAGAAGATTATACTTTTTAAGGAGGCCACATCAGTGTAAAACCTTAAATTATATCTTGTGGCAATTAGGGAGTCACACATATTTGTTTTGGCAAAGAAGTCAGAATCCATCTGTCTTATGTTTTATTTGAGACGTGTTAAAAATGCAACAGTTCTGACAATATCTATTTAATCGACATTTAACAACAGAGTTCATGCTTTTAATAATGAAAATGCATAATTTCATTGAAATAGAATTTTGTATTGGTGCCTCAGCAGATGAGCTAGATCCAGAGACGTTCAGGGTACAGTGCAGTTTTCTGTATATCTTACCTAAGGATTGTATTTATCATCAGGAAAGCGTTTTTTGTCTAAGCGTTTGGAAAGAGACCGGGGCCCCCAGAGAACTGCAAAGTGACTCTCTGTTGTTCCTGCCCTGTGCCTGTCTCATGTCTCTCCGTGCACACTAATTGAGATGATGTGTCTTGTATTGTTCCATCTTAAACCCTGTCGGCACACATTTGCAGAGGATGAGCCGGGCCCTCCCCTCCCCTGCAAGGATCTTGGATCCGGACAGTCATCCGGAGTGGCAACTGTTCTTGCCACGGGTGCTTTTTCAACTTGTTTGCGCGCTCGGAATTCACGGTGTGGAGACGGCGCTTATCTAAGTGCCCTTTCAGGACAATGACACTACCTGTCTACAGACAGCACTTGGCATGTTTGCTTGCTGTATCTTTTAGAGGAAAGAGCCAAGGGCCATAGGATTAGCAGGCCCCTCCCTCAATCGTGTCACCCTCTCCAGCTGCTCTGGACCTGGGGCACTGCAGACTGAAAATGACTCTGACTCCTTCTCGCTAATGCCGAGAGACTTGGGTATGTTAGGAAGGAAAGCGGCGATGTCAGAGCTTGTTGGCTCTGCGGTGTGGATAAACATAAACGGAATGCTGCGGGTACGAGGCAGGAGGTGCGGGGAGCGGTCGATCCTACGTTAGCATTCTGAGGTTAGGTTCCTCAGACTGGGCCTCTGAACAAAGAGACAGGGTGAGCCAACAGCTGGAGTATCCAAAGCAAGGGTCTCCACATCTGCCCGGAAGGGATTCCAGCTAGCAGCCACCACTGCCATCTGCTAGTGCTGTCTTGCGGGGCAACTGGCTCTTCCTGCTTTGGGGTATACACGTGACAGTTAAATTCTGTTTTCAATGAAGAACGTGTTGTTTTAATCCAGCTGTGTGTATTTTTTCACGCGTTTTATTGGAAGGCAACAACAAGATGCTAATTTTTAGGCAGTCAAATGCTGAGCCCAGTGCTAAAATGAGCAGCTAGTATCACCAACCATACAGGAGAGAAAGCTCAGTTTCCTCCTGTAAGCAGATGCTTCAATTGCCTCTGATTTAATCACTATAATTTAGTTATTTTATGAATGTAGTCACTCATTTGCCGATAGCGCGGCTTTTCGTTTAAAGGGCGTATTTTCTCACTAGTAACCTTCAAATATCTAGTCAATGTGTTCTAAGGAAGTACAAAATTATCAATGAGGCATAAATATAATTAGGTTTCTTTCTGTAGATTACTGGAAACCTCTCTAAAGGGTTGTCTGAGTCTCCTTTTCACACTAATAACTCGAGACTGGAATGGCGACTGTTTTCAAAATATATTTATTAATATACTGTGTCTGTGTCTGCATTCGTGTGTGTGTGTGTGTGTGTGTGTGTGT
>BDUI01000131.1:20170-33011 GCA_002335545.1 Apodemus speciosus
TAGCCCTCCCTGGCTGTCCTGGAACTCACTGGAGGGCCTTGAACTCACAGACATCTGCCTGCCTCTACCTCCCAAGTGCTTGGATCAAAGGCATATGCTGCCGCAGACACCTTGGAAAGCCCAAGCAGCTTTCGAAGTGAAAACTAGAATGTCACACTGCACCACTCTAGGTGGACAATGTCACTTGGGAGACATAAATATTTCAGTGTGAAAAACAGGTAAGACATAAAGTCAGTAGGGTGGCAAAAATCCTTATAGACACACACGGGGGCAAGACACAGAGGACTGGACCTTTGGGAAAAGGCTTAAAGGGCTCAAGATGGGGTGTGGGTGTGTGGTGGGAGTCAAGGAACATTGGATAAGAAGAGGCAGGTAGGTGTCTCYAAAATAAAGTACACTTATGCCCTGCTCAGGTGGCACCTGGCCAGTCAGGCTTCCCAAATCCAGAGCACTACATCAGTGCAACAGGGTATCTGAGCTCTGGATGGCCCTCTGGATTTTTCTCTTTCAGTGCTATGGGTCATTCCRGTGAACGTGAGCATACGTGAGCTCAGACTTGAGAATGAGGCACCTACACAGGAAGCTACCATTATCTCAGGATGACGAGAGTGGGGAGTCCGCTTGGTGTGCTGTGAACCTTTTAGCCAAGCACTGACTTTTGAACCCACTTTCCTTCCCCTGGACGTGACAGAAGCCTTCCCTCCACTTCCCTGCTGCAGAAGCTACTCCCTGACTTCCCGTCCATGAGAGCTAGGAAGGGAAACATGATCACCCTGTAGTCAAGGGCAGGCAGGTCCATTCCCATTAAAGATGGGGTGTAAATGGGGAGGCCCCTCCTGAGATGAACCCCTCCCACAGTCCTGGTGCTCCAGTCTCCCTCAGGAGAGCCCAGAGAGCCAGCAGTGGAATCTCATTAGAAAACTAATACAATAAAGACATGCAGATCTTAAGGGTGGGTGAGGAGTGCAAATCAAATTACCCTCATTACTTTATTCTGCACCTCACAGCGCTTCTGCCAGTGGACAATTGCATTAGATCACTGGGGCGATCAAAAGGCAAAAACTCCCTGGAAATTCATTGTCTAAAGCCAGACTAGGGGGCAAGGGAGTCCCAGAGGAGGAGGCAGGAGTAAATTGTGTTGACCCGAGGCATAAATTTATGACATCTATCCACATTCATGTTAGGCCTTTTGCTTTTCAGCTCCCAGGTCAATGTCTTGTTTTATGTTAGCTGTGCACACAGGTCTGGGAGGAAGGAAAACAYTCGCGGGCTATGGAGACTCACTTGACTTTTAGAGCCTTGCTCCTTACAATGTCTAAAATTCATGAAGCCCTTAGAATTGTTTAATACACACACACACACACACACACACACACACACACACACACACACACTGGAAGAATTCTGGACTTCTTGCCAATACCTTATATAGAGAGAAACATAAATATTTAGAAGGGAAAATGTAAGCATCAAATAAGTGGTCTAAGTAATTTTTTTACATGAGAAAAGGAAACTACAATCACAAGTGGTGTGTTCTGAAAATTAAACTACAGAAAAGCATGATAGTGAAACACACTGTGATAGAACTCAACACATACCATATCTAGCAAGAGCTGAGGGAGTTACTAGGTGCTAGTATTTCGATCTTGAATGCATTGGTGTGTTGGTTGCACTACTTAGCCTGTTGCACTATTGGGAAGTGATAAGGCCCAATAGGGCGAGCTGATTAACTTTGGCATCTTGATCCAACCTAGATCACATGGGAAGATGGTCAATGAGGGGTTGTCCGCATTAAATTGGCCATAGGGCATGTCTGCTGTGGGAACCTCTAAGTTAACTGATATGAAAATACCCAGTCCACTGTAACACTATTCCCTGGCAGGAACTCTGAACTATGCCTCAGTGGAGAAATAGACTTGAGGACAAGCAAGTGAGCTTTCATTTATGTCTGCTCCACCATGGATGTGATGTGGCTGGCTGAAGTCCTGCCTTCACTTCGCTACCATGATGCAAACTGAAGGAAACCCCTTTCTTTACTAAGTTGCTTTGGATAAGATATTTCATCACAGCAACAGAAACAAAACTAGAACAGAGGGGATATTGGGAGGCCAGCCACCTTCCTCTCTTTGCTTCTTAGCCATCATAGGTGAACAGACCACCCTGCAACGGACTCCAGATACAGTGTAGTATCCTGTCACACACCTGAAGCAAACCGGTCAAGTRATCAGAGTAAAATCAAGCTATAAGCCAAAATAAATTTTTCCTCTTTATAAATGCTTTCTCTTGGGTATCTGTCACTGCAACCAAAAGCTTTAAAAAAAAAAATGTCTGAAGTTGAAATAACACACACCAGAAAATGAAGAGGCACTCATTTGAGTCCCGGGAAACAACAGGATGTGGATATAAATAAAGGACACAGGAGCCAGCTAAAATAGTTGTAGTGGCCAAAGCTTTGCCTTAGTATTTTTAAGCTTTTGAAGTTATGTTCTTTTTTGCTGCCCTTAGCAACTGCATATAGTAAATGGCTAGTTTCTATGGGTTGATTTGTAAGTGAATGAGTTGCATGGAATTCCAGATAGGCCTTGGGGCCAGCAGGGACTTCAATCAGCCACAGTTATCTTGGTAGAGTCAGGGTGACACAAATGGGAGAAAAGAGGCTCTGTGTATGGAAAGAAAATGAGTCAGAGAAAGGCATGCAGGCGGCCACGGCAGAGATTAACAATTATACATCTTAAAATGACCCATCTCAACATTAAAAAAAAAAAATCAATTCATAGCTTTCAACTTTTGAGTAAGAAAGCTGTAACTTAGAACATACATGAAATGCCTGCACATCTATACTATATATATAAGTAAGTTCCATACTTAGACAAGAGTAACTGGCAAAGGAAGAATAGGAAAGAAGCGTAAGCTCTCCGCGCCTTAAGTGGGCTGCACATGTCTAGAAAGGCAATCTGAAAAGAAAGCAGATGTGGTGAAACACACCGGCACTCCTAGTTCTCAGTGTCTGAGAGAGGATGATTGAACGTTCAAACAAACAAACAAACAAACAAACAAACAAACAAAAAAAGTGAAGCAGGGAAAAAAATCAAGTACACACACACAGCAGAGTGGGTAAACCTGTGAGGCCCACATCCTCAGCCTTAGGTAAGGATCCAGGTCCTTATCAATTCTGATACTTCAGAATTTTAGTGTGTGTCCTCGGCATGATAAAAATGACACTTTACCTCTGTGATCATGCTCCTAAAGACCCACAGTCCCAATCTAATCATAAGGGGAAAAAATCCAACAAATTTTAATTGTAGGGCAAAGTACCTAACCAGCACTCCAAAACAAAAACAAAACAAAAAACTAACCAAACAACCAAACAAMCAAACAAAAACTGTCAAGGTCAGCAGAAATGAGAAATATCTGGAGGAATCTCTGGTGGTTTGAAGAATATATAGTGTCCTAGACTGGGCCAGAATAAGACACTAGAAAAAGCCAAYGGGATATTAGCCAGTGTGGACATTAGCCAACAGTAAAGTGTGACCAGTGGCTCATACATGAGCTTAGGAAATCATTGAAATATACTAATAATGGGGAAAGGAAAGGGATGCTTCTGTATATGGGACAAGCTTTTTCGTCTTTCTTGCTTTCAATACATCACAAATTGTCCTAGACAGCCTGGCTCTTGTTCTCAAAGAACTTCCCATTAGGTCAGAAAGGAGTCAGAGGTCTTTGTATCTTTTCCTGTGCTTTTCAAGCTTCCAAAGTACTGTCAAACTGAGCTTAAAGATTTAAAATATTAGGAAATCATTACTGGCATCATCTGAAATGGCTAGAATATGAAACCTAATCGAGTTGATGTATAGGCAGGTTGTATTATTACTGATTACTCCTAACACCCAGCAAAGCAGTAGAGTGCAATCTTCTCCTGTAGTCACCTACACATCTCTCACTCACTTCGTCTTACACAAATAAGACTCAAATCCAAGTGTTTTACCACTCTCCAAGATAACTGCAGGGGATAAAACATCTGGGAAGAAAGGCCTCTCTGGAATGCCATCCAATCCACACAGACCGATCATGAACTCTATGCAATTGCAAAGGATAACTGGAAAGGGAATATAGAATTAAAAAAAAAAAAAACTTAAAAACAAAATAAGAATTGCAACATTTGCATGATTATTTTCAAGATAACAGGCATAAACAACACATTTATCTTGATCGTTGGGACTACAACTTTAAAAGCTAGTTTCATGGAGAAAATTGATCAGGCATCACTAAGAGAGCAGTGTGTGAATTGGGTTNATCTTTTCCTGTGCTTTTCAAGCTTCCAAAGTACTGTCAAACTGAGCTTAAAGATTTAAAATATTAGGAAATCATTACTGGCATCATCTGAAATGGCTAGAATATGAAACCTAATCGAGTTGATGTATAGGCAGGTTGTATTATTACTGATTACTCCTAACACCCAGCAAAGCAGTAGAGTGCAATCTTCTCCTGTAGTCACCTACACATCTCTCACTCACTTCGTCTTACACAAATAAGACTCAAATCCAAGTGTTTTACCACTCTCCAAGATAACTGCAGGGGATAAAACATCTGGGAAGAAAGGCCTCTCTGGAATGCCATCCAATCCACACAGACCGATCATGAACTCTATGCAATTGCAAAGGATAACTGGAAAGGGAATATAGAATTAAAAAAAAAAAAAACTTAAAAACAAAATAAGAATTGCAACATTTGCATGATTATTTTCAAGATAACAGGCATAAACAACACATTTATCTTGATCGTTGGGACTACAACTTTAAAAGCTAGTTTCATGGAGAAAATTGATCAGGCATCACTAAGAGAGCAGTGTGTGAATTGGGTTACAAAGTAGAACTCAGGAAATTATAGCAGAAATAACTGGAAAGGAGTAAACGAAGGGGACGTGGGGTTTGAAGAGTGGAGGATGTCTGTGGATGACGAGGGCTAGTATTGATGGAGGCCACTGAGAATTTTTGTTAATTTTATGGGCAATTTGATGGTCAATCTATTTAGAATTCTTGTGATGGACCACTAATAAAATAATAGATTGGCTGTGATGATTATTGTTCTTACAGGACATACTTTCATGAATTAATCTACAGCATACCTATCTGAATTTAAACTATAGATACATATATGCACACACATATGTAAGCTACATGCTTCTGACCTTATATAAACTATGTAACCCACTCATTGAGCAATGATGGTAGAAATCTATTCCRTAACATTCAACTAATTATTAAGTAKTCTAGACACAGTAAATTGATAGATAGGATGCACTAGGACATACAGGACCTGAGAAAAATATTTGGGGAGCCGTCTATATAAACAATGTGATTTTAAAAATTTATGATCTCACCAAGTGTGGTGGTAAATGCACTTGGGAGACAGGAGGAACTTCAGGGCCAGTCTCAGATACAAAATTAGTTAAAGACTACCCTTGGGTAACACCTGTCTCAAAACAAACAAAACAAAAAAACCATGATCCCATGTGAGATGTAGTGGTTTATTGATGACGTTCTACAACAAATGGGTAGAGAATGAGAACAAGTACACATTAGTTTACTGTTCGTCATTATACATGGAAATTCCATCAATGCCTACTCGTTGAGGAACTATTTCTCTGTATTTTCTAGTTTCAAATATCACATCCTTGGCTATCTTCACACTTCCCATCATAAGAAAAAGTAATTCTCTATTCAATATCCATGGTTTTTCACAACCTGCTTGCATTAAAGAATATAGACCATTTCTTCTATGGTTTCTTGATACCATTTATTTGGAGCTGTTCAGATCCTCGACATCACGGTACTAAGCATGAATACTGACTAGTGACTCCCAAGGCTGCCACTACATTTCACTGAGGATGACTACTAACAAAGGATTATTTAAAGTACACAGGAAAATAAAAATGCCACTGCATTTCCTGGTCGTGCTAAGTTTAGCAACTAGAACTGTACACTTAAACAGATATTTCAACCATAACTACTCTTGAACCCCTGGGCTGTTATACATTTCCAAAACGCCATCCTTTATACTGGGCTTCACCCCTGCCTTCCTTAGAGTACCTAAGGAGCACTTACGGACAGTCCCATTCCCATTAACAAATACCTGTCCCTTTCTTTTGTTTTTTTTAGCCCAAGTTCAGAAAATTTATTTTGTTAAAACAATTTGATATCTTAAGCATTACTGAGCCAACGGGACATCAGAATAAAAGTTGTCTAAAGTAAAGGTACAGCACATTAACAAACAAATGATCCTTAGTCATGAAGTTATAAATGCAGAGTAGGATGGGGGGATAAGAGGAGAGTTAATCCAAACTACAACAATCAAGTCTTTAAACCACCTTCTGAATGGGGCTTCTGGATTGTTCCTTTCTTCTTGTCACTTTAAGCTCCCTTAAAAGTATTCAATGGGGAATCACAGGAGGCAATGTTCTGTGAGTTCTTGAAGCTATACCAGGTATAGTCTGGCTATGTTACATGTGGTGGTTTCTGTATTTGTTTGGTAGAGTGACCTATGCCAAAGCAGGCTCAGTTACCCCACCAGTCAACCCCCTGGGAGCTATAATTTCCTCCATATCCATCACTGTTGTAAAAGCCTCCATAGCTACCTCCACCAAACCCTCTGCTGCTGCCATGGCTGCCTCCACCACTGCGACTGTTGCTAGCACGGCCACTGCTGAAGCTGGAACTGCTGGCACCGCTACTTTGTCGATAGTCTCTAGCACCAAATCCTCCACTAAATCTGCTCTTTGACCGTCCACGACTGCCACCCTTGTAATGGTGTTCAAAAGCCATGTTTTCTAGCCAAGAAGGCACTTCTTGTTTTGCTTCAACAAGAAGATCCAATAAATCTTTGGTAATATTTATGTTCCTCTCATTGAAGAATGAAGTGGCAAGGCCAAGGTTTCCGACACGACCTGTACGGCCAATGCGATGCACATATTCTTCGATGTCACTAGGCAAGTCGAAATTGATGACATGTTTCACATTGGAAATATCCAGTCCTCTTGCTGCTACTGCTGTAGCCACGAGAATTGGACTTTTTCCTGATCGGAATTGGTGAAGGGCCTCTTCCCTATCTCGCTGAGATCGGTCTCCATGGATACTGGTACAAGCATATCCTTCATGGTATAAGAAGTCCTCCAGAGAATCTGCGCCCTTTTTGGTCTCCACAAACACCAATATCAGGGAATCCTTGCCCGTCGCGTTCAGGAGGTCAAGAAGAAATGACCGCTTGTCTGCTTCTTCCACCCACACGACTTTCTGTGTGATGTTCTCAGAAGTAGACCCAACTCTTCCTACGGCCAGAAAGATGTATTCATCCAAGAAATCCCGAGCCAGCATCTGTATTTCCTTAGGAAAAGTAGCACTAAACATCATAGTGTGGCGGACACCTTTTGGAGGCATGGTGTCTTGCTCAACTATTCTTCGTATCTGAGGCTCAAAGCCCATGTCCAACATCCGATCCGCTTCATCCAACACCAAGTATTTGCAGAAGTCCAGTCCGATCTTTCCTCTCTCCATCATATCTACTAGCCGTCCTGGAGTGGCTACTAACAAGTGACAGCCACGTTCCAAGTCTCGAATCTGCTGCCCAATATCAGCTCCACCATAAACCACACAAGGACGCACTCGAGACCGGTATGAGAATTTCCTCGCCTCCTCGTAGATCTGCACCGCCAGTTCTCTGGTCGGAGCCAAGACCAAGGAGATTGGATACTGTTTGCGACGCCCATACTTTCCATTCTCCTTCATGGCCCGCAAGGCCTCGCCGGGACCATCCGTGTAGATCTGACTCAAGATAGGCAGAAGAAAAGCCGCCGTCTTTCCAGACCCCGTCTGGGCGCACGCCATCAAGTCTCTTTTCTCCTTGATAATSGGAATGGCATGCTTCTGCACCGGGGTTGGGCGCGTGTACCGAGTAAGCTCGATGTTTCCCATAATGATTTCTCCCATCTCCACGTCGCTGAAGCTCTCGATGTGCGGAGGGCAGTTGTTCCCCGTCGCCTCGACCGGGATGTCGTCGTACTTCTCGAAGTTAATCCCGGTATTGCCGCCAGAGAAGAGCTCCTGTTCCAAGCGCTCGCTTGGCGGGAGCGGTTTCGACCAGTCGTCCTCGTCCGCCTTGTCACACCAGCGACTGTTCCCGCCCCGCTCGAACTTGCCGAAGCCGCTTCGGCCACCGCGGCTGCCCACGCCCTCGTAGTCACTGCGCCCGCGGTCGTCAAACCTTCCCCGGGAGCCGCTTCCGCGCTCGCCGAAGAAGCTCGACTTGGCCCTCGTGTCGCTGCGGGAGCCGAAGCTGCTGTAGGCATCCTTGTCTTTACTCCACCGTGCGCTGTCCTTGTCGTAGGGCGCCTTGCTGGCCTCCCTGTTGCGCAGGTGCGGGGGGATGTAGCGCCCTTTGCTGGCCGCGCTGCCCCCGCCCTGGCTGTCCGGAGACGTCAGGTCCAGGCCCGCCAACTGCTGGTCCAGCCCGAGCTCGTCTTCCTCCGCCACATGACTCATCCCTGAAGAGTACGGAGAAGGCCGGGCTTTACCTCTGCCGAGCTCTGCTGTCGCCACAGAGGCGCCCTCGGGGAGAGCGGCGCTCCGTCCGTCCGTCCGGTGGGCGACCCGATCCCCCGCAAAGCACGCTCTGCCTGCCGGGCGCCGCCGCGGGGCCTCTCGTCCCACTCACGGCCTCCCTCCAGCTAACGCTATGGCTTCTGCCTCCCGCTCCTGCGCGCCGCCGCCGCAGCCGCCGATCTCTACTCTCGCGAGACTTCCCGGTCAGGCCCGGCGCGCCATCGCCCCGCGATGCGGTCACAGGGCCCGCCGCCCTCTCAGACTCACGGCCGCGGAACAGCACTCGGTTGAGTTCATACCGGAGTTAGGTGTACGCCGAGGCCCGGAGCCCGGAACATGGATCGACCGCTGTCCTGTTTCGCTTGAACTTGGCCGCCTTCCCTCGACGACGCGATTACCCGTGCCTCGGAAGCTCTCAAGATCTCGCGAGAACTCTGCCCTCTAGCAGTGAGGCCTTGAAAGTTCCTGTAGGCCTCTTGGCTCTCGGCTGCTCGCTGTGGCCTGGCTGTGTTTCGTTTGTTTTGGGTTTTGTCCTTCCGTTCTCGCCAGCGCTCCGCCTTTTCCCTTGGTTTCCGAGCTGTGGGAGTTCTCCGGTTTAATTCGCTCTTGCTTTCTCCGAGGGCAGCCTTTCTGAAACCGGAGTTAGGCGGAAAGAGGCCCAAAACCCAGAGGGCAGCGGGTCACGTGGCCACAGGTGTCCCGTGGAGTGGCCATTTTGTGCAGTAGGAAACGGTTGCTTGAATACCGGGTTCTGAATGGGGGGTGGGGTGGGGTGGGCGAAAGGGGCGGTTGGTGGCCCCGGTGGGGTTGGGGGAGGTAAAGGGGAGTGAAGAATGTGCTTTCCTTACGACCCGGCCAGGACAGACAGCCCGAACCTGTCGACCGGGCGGAGGGGGGCACGGAAAAGGCGCGGACGTACCAGTGGTAGCGCCCGCTCCTTCCACAGAGTAAACGACACACGGAAGCCGGGGGTTCAGAGCCCTTAACCCCTCAGATCCAAGCTGAGTGGGAGTCACCCCAGATCAGCGACTGCAGCCAGCCGTGCATCTCCCTCGTGTGCAGGTTGAGGGTTGCTGGGGGGTCTCCTGCTCTGTATAAACGAGACACCCTGGGCGTCCTGCTCGGTGTGGGGCAAGGAGAGGGGGCTTGTGTGTTGCGAAATTGCTCCACAATGGGTGATTTGGACCAATCTAGTGTTTAAAGAYGTGGATTTGACCATGRGTTCCCTTGGAGGTTTACGGGATGGGATGCTGCACGAGGTGTGCTACACGTTTTTGTGCAAGGTATTTATAATCTGGAAAGATGGCTCAGCACTTAAGAGCACTTGCTGCTCTTGCAGAGGAGGGGACTTGGTGTCCCAGCACCCTCATCTGGTGGCTCACAACTGCTGTTAACCTTAGTTCCAGGGGAATCTGATGCCCCCTTCTGCAGTGTAMGTAAAAAACAGCAAGCACATATGTATACACATAAATTTTTAAAGTGGTTTAATTGCAATAGAAAAGATCATTATTGGTTTATTTCATCCTGCTTCTGCTGTATATAAAAGTGTTAATTGAAAATAAGGCTTGTCTTCTTCCACAGAAGCTTTAGAATCTAGGCAAAACTGACTGACCAATGTGACACTGTATATGGGGGACAGAAGAGAGTGGATGAAGGCTGTTTGTTTTCACAGTTTCTTTTAGGATCTTTAACCCCCACAATGGACAGCTGAAAAAACGAAGCCAGTGTGCCCAGGAGAGCAGAGATCAAAAACTTAGACAAAAAAAGTGATTCCTTTATCCCATCAAGTCTGAGGTCTAACCTTTGAACCTATGAATTACATGAACTGTTGGGTCCTTTGTATCCTTGTGCCATTTTTAAAGTTACTGAGAACACAGAGACCACAACTGACACCAATATGGGCTACTAAACTAGATTTAGTCACACCTTTTCACCATGAGAAGTGTAGGGAAAAACACCCTGACCCTGACTTACACTCAAGCTGGAGACCAGGGCCCAGAAACAGAATCCCACCAATCCTTGAGCTTACTCCAGAAAACTACCCATCCCTGAGCAGAAAAAAACCCACAATACCTGAGTAGGAAAACCCACCAATCCCTGAGCTCTCTTAAGGTCAAGAATCAAAATCCCACCAATCCTCACCTTGGAAATATCCATCCTTGAAAGCTCCCCCCTCCCCCCAAGAGACAGCACTGCCTTCTGCTCAGGTCCCTGCTGCTCTACCAAGCAGAGSTATCCACCCTCCTGAGGGTTTCCTTCCAGTAGATCTGTGAGGTTTGGKCTGTCTTCCTTCTTTGACTCCTGATTGGCTGCCAGGATACCTCTGCGAGCAGAGCTCTAACTCTTCTGCCCCAGCCTAGTTTTGATTGGRAAACCTGCTCCTGCCAGAGCAGAAATGTTACACTTGCTTTRGGGAAACCTCTCCCGGCAGCTGGAACAGAGATGTTACAAGAAAGAAATAGTAACAACTGGAATTCCGGCATGCTGCTTAAAAGAACTGTGAAAATTACCGAAAGACCTCAGAGGGTCTTTGATGAGTAACTCTATTCTGAATGTCCTCAAATCTTTACCACAGTGCTGTGACCCTTCACTACTTAAAGAGCTTCCTTCTAGCTTTTCTGATATTCCTAGGCTYATGGTTATGTCATGGTCAGGGGTTTGGTTAAATGTTTAGCCTTATATTGCTCCAACTCTAATTTTTAAAAATTAYTCCTCCAAATAAATTTTTGGTATTGAATTTCAGGTAGGTAGCTTTTCAGAATAGCTCTCTTTCTAGCAATTCCATGTTTTGCTATCCCCCTACCTTTGAATATAGAAGTGATGGGATGGAATTTCTGTCATTAGGTTGTAAAACACCATGAGTTCATCATCTTGGACTCTTGCACTACAAATAAAAACTCAAGCTGTAAAATATAATCTGAAAGGAATCATAAAAATTGGATTCTAAACCGTAATAAAATGTGAGTGATAAGACTATATGTTTGGCTTTCCTTCAACTCATTCTTAATCTACAAATGAAAAAAAAAATTACGTCTATAGCATAAGCCAGGATCTATGTTTGTCCATGACTTAAGATCTTCTCTAGGACAAAATATAAAGCATGCACCTGGCCTGTGTTTCTCCTCTGCTTCATTTGCTTCCCTGTCTGGAGCCACCCCTACCCCCACCCCCCAAGGAATTTGTCATTCCCTACATTTGGCTCTCTCAACTTCTGAACTGAACTTCTGAAAGTTTAAGGGGGAGATGTTCTGACAAGGAGATTTGCTTGATTCCAAGCCCTGGCTGTGCCTTCCTTTAATTAAAAATGGTATTGATTTTTCTCTGCTTAATGATAGGCACTAGTCTGCCCTCCTGATGTTCACCACTGACAGCTTAAGTATGAAACAAAGGGCACTTATTCAGCACTTAATGCAAAATTATGACTGATTAAAAAGTGATTTATCATGAGAACTACATCTGCATAGGGTGTGTGTGTTTCTTACTGTACCCAGAGTTTGGACGGCACAGAAGGATGCTGAGAACAATTCTTTCCCTTGGTAATCCAGTTCTCTTCATTCAACTCTTTTTCCCTTGTTTCCACACAAAGTGGAGAACAGAATTTCACTGAATTCAGGGCCATGAAACACAGAAAAAGAATTGTGGAAGTCATGGCTRTAGCATCCTCAACTGTTTGTTGTTAGGATGCCCTGCTGCCTTCAAGAGGGAAAAGAGCATAGCCTTCCTAGGACTGCCTTCTTCTGACGCCTGCCTTGCTGTGTGACATGCTGSAAGTGGACAGCACACACTGGATGAAAAAGCACCACTGMAAGATTTAGAGAGATGTGAGAACCTAGAGGAAGTCTAGCTGYGTACTATAGTCTGCTTCTATTAAGGAAAAACAAAATTTTAAAAACACCATCTGTAGCTGCATCATTTTCATACTCTAGAACACCAAAGAAACACCTAAAGAGAGCAGAGGAATAATACATATATCATACAGAGTAACAAATTTTTATTTTATTATATAGCTGATTTCACAAATTATTCAAATAAGAGAGTGGAATACTAAATATGTAATGGAAATATTTTGTTTTTCAATGCTGGGGTATGAACCCAAGGGCTTTAAACATACTAGGTAAACATGCTAAAACTGTACCACACCATCTTTAAATGAGATTTAAAATATTAAAAGAAACCACATGAAATGATCCTTCAAATGTAAAGGAAAAAATACTACTCAGACAAAAATTGAGGGAACTTGTGAAAGT
>BDUI01000131.1:51169-75764 GCA_002335545.1 Apodemus speciosus
CACACACACACTCACACATACACACACATACACACACTCTCTCTCTCTCTCTCTCTCTCACACACACACACACACATACACACACAGGAGTACAAAGGTAAGGCAGAGATTCTGTTCTCAGAGAGCTAAGAAGACATGTTATTGGTGATGTGGAAAACACAGGGATATAGTCAGTTTGTGGATGGACAGACACTGCCTACCATATGACCTACACCTCACGTTACTGTGGTATACGAGGCTAATATATGTTGACATATGATGCTGTGGGGGCAAGAATATCGAAATCTCATCATATTACCCTGGTATACAAGAAGAAAAAAGTGCCAGAATGCATATCATCCTGTGATACAATAGGTCAGTTTTTTTCTGTAGAATTACACATTTGTGTTAAGTTATAAACAAGAGGTAGAAATGGTATGTCTCTAATTGTATAGAGTGGTGGAAGCCATGGAGTATGAAATCTGGAGTGATGTGTGTTGTTCTTGTGTGTCCATGTCAAGGACTCTGACCTCAGACCCATAGGAAAATGGTAACGCCCGGATCCCCTGACCCATGTGTCTCAGAGGGATGGCAAAATCTTCCTCAGGGTTTGTGTGCAGCAAATGTCCACCATACCTTCCTCCCGTTGGATACTTACAGCCTGAAGATTGTTGCCCTACAGAAACTACTCCCACTGAGACTAGTTAACCCATTGTGCACCAGAATCCCTACCTCCTTGTCCAGCTATGTGGAATGACCCCATCTGTCTGCTCAGCTCCACAGAATAAACACACTGAGCTTACAGGATGCTGCCTCTCTGTGTCCTTGTGGCTGTTTGTCTTTTCTTCATTCCCTAGTTAGGTCAAACCCTTGAACCCATGCAAGGACACGGCACCTGATAAGTCTAACATATCTTACTTCCTGCCTACTTCTGACATCTTTCCAGTGAAGACACAGAGAGTAAGATTTTCACCCCTCCATACCGTCCACTAGGGTTGACTTCCTACCTCCAAGGTCACGAAGTCTGAATTTCACAGCATTTGCTTAACCTTGCTTGCTTTACCTGATCTCTTAGCAGGTTCCACTTAGCATGCTCTGGTTTTTCCCTCTCCAGTTCTACCTGGTATTTGTTTTTAGCCCTACTGTGGTTGTTAGACACAATTTCAACTCCTCCATTCCCTGACACTTCAGATTCCATCTTTATGATGACAATGCCCCACACATGGAGTCACCTGACTCAGTCTCCTCATCTTCATGTCAAGGTTAACTATACTCTACAGATCAAGTTCTCTTTGGTTGAGGTCAGCACAAATTATCTGCTTGATCCTTAAAGGAGCCCTCTCTTGTCTCCACCTTGCTTTGAATACTGTACCTGTTGTTTCATGTCCACTCGTGTTCCCTTGTTACTGCTTATTAAAATGTCCAGATGAGGACCACAGGGTCAAGGTTACCATAGAATCTCCTTAGTCCCCATCCACTCCCATCTTAAAATGCATTTTAGTGGATCGAATGCTAATGCTTCCTGGAGATAACCCATGCAATAATGTTCTCTGCATGACCAGGATTTCTCCTCTCTCCTAGAAAGGTATCCTACCAAGGATTCCAGCTTCCTGTCTCTCAGTTCGCCTTTTCTTTCCAAACCTTGACCTCGAACATGTAGAATACAGAGGAATAAGCAAGAGAGGGTTGCCCTACATCTTTGGAAAGTACAGTTATACTACATAGTCATAGCCATTAGTGGTAAGCAGTTTAATGGGTAATTACTTCTTTTGGTGTCAAATTCTTCTGCTATAATTTAAACATTTGCCATTTTGTGTTAATGGAGCCTTTAGTCTGAGGGACCATTTTAAAACATCTCCATTTGTCGATGGATGCTTAACAGAGTCCTAGATATTTCCCTGAGTTGCATCTGTGTCCTGGAGAACTCCTTTTCATTTGCTGCACATTTCAATGCTGCTTGCACTGTTGCCTCTTTCAAGGCACAAGAAGCATTGAGTAACTAAATAAACATGTAATTATGGTAAATTATAGAGTGGGCAAGAGGAGACTTCTGTGATTGGCAATTAAGAATCCTGGGCACTGAAAGTAATTCAGTTTAATTCCCTAACCTGAACATACCAACTTCCTAACAAAATTAACATTTAAAACATTAAAAGGCATTTATAAAAATTATGAACAAAACTTGAAGGAAATTAATTTACCTGTAATTACATTAGCAATAATCACTTGATGTTCCAAGCACAACCAAATTCATGTCCTATTAATGAAATGTGGGTGACTCCCCTGCCCTTCCTGGTTATATTTTATCTTTGGTGGAGCCAGGGATTAAACCAGGAGTGTCACACATGTTAAGTGCTCTACCGCTGATGTGCCCCCAGTCTCCTTATTCTCTTTGAAAGATGAAGTATGCATTTAGAGCAACTATACATTATAAAAATTCTCTTTCATTTATTGACCAGATGAGTTTAACAACGTAAACACCAAGAATACATTGATATAAAGAGGACCACCCTCCTGAAATGTATACATAGCAACTTCTTTTTAGTCTTGAAGGATTATCTATACATTCTTGTTTCCTGGCTTTTCTTTCTGGTGAGATTTTTTTTAAGCAAGCTGTACTCATGAGTCTTAACTGAGGAGGTTATTATACCAGGGTGGAAATTCCTCACTCTGGTGACCAGTTTTGCTGACCTGTTTTGATGATCTGTTCTACTGCTTTAAGAATGACTTTCTGTGATTTGATTCAATACCCACAGGCTTTCTTTTCTGTCCCTGACACTGTGCTGTGTGATGACTCTTAAGAAGTAATTGAGGGGTTCATGCCATACTCAGCATTCATGTACCATATTCCTTTAGACTCAGAGAGCTCTCCAGATGGCCCACCTATAAGGTCTACTTTATTTACACATAATGTAGAATACTGAATATTGACCCACTGGTGAAGAAAGTTGAAGAAACTTCAGCTCCAGCAATGGGGCATAGAACACCCCTTTGTTACCTGAAGTAGCCCTTGGGCTGTTGTGCTGTTCTGCTCCTCACAGTACCTCCTCCTCAAAGTTCYGCTCCTCAAAGTGACTTTTGTGTACCTGTCACTGTTCTGAGCAGCATTTAATCACCCTCTGGTTTTTTTAAGTTCGTAAGCTTAGAAATGAAGAAACTGAGACTCTAGGGTAAATTGCTTGACCAAGTTTTCATATCTAACAAGAAGCTGAGTTATACATCAAGATCCATCTACAATAGTCCTGCCTTCCTACCCCCACCCCCCCAACCCCGAAATAATACTCTGTGGTTGTTGTAAACACTAGGTGAGCGAGAATGGACACTTCACACAGAGCAGCAGATACCAAGAAGGCAGAATGATGGATGCACCCATGGGGAAGGCAAAGCTCTCCCAGAGTCATGAGCTAGTTTTTTTGTGCTGGAGGAAATGGCTCAGTCAATCAAGCACTTGCCTTGCAGCCACAAAGACCTGAGCGGGATCCCCAGAACCCAGATTTTAAATGATGAGGCCAGCAAGATAGTTCTGAGGGTGAAAACACCTGCTGCCAAGCTTGACCACATACGTTTGATCTCTGGGCCCTACATGATAAAGGGAAAGTACCTGTTCCAAAGTTGTCTTCGATTCCAGTCAGCCCCTCTAGTCTACATGGCCAATTCCAGTCAGTAAGAGACCTTGTCCCAAAAAAGAAGGTGGATGGCCCCCGAGAAGCAATACCTGATGGTTTCCTTTGTGCTCTACATGCATACATACCCATACATATGTGCACATATTATTATATATTTATAATAATAAAAATATTTCCAAGTGTGTCCAGCTGGGTACCACCTGCTCAAAGTGCTGAGACTATGGGTGTCATTTCATTCAAACCCCACCACAACCAGTGTGTCCTAAAAAGCAAATGAAAGCTCAAGAGATTCAAATCAGCAACAAACAGGCTCAACAGGCCTTCCTCCAGCAAGGTAGGGCTCAGGGAAGCCCTCAAGTCTATAGTGCCTTGCTAGTGGGAGTCTGAGTTAGCACAATTGACAAACAACTTTCAGAACAAACAACAGGCACACAGACATGCAAGGCAAAGAGAGATTAGAGATCTTTGCTTATTGCTTTGCCCTAGAGTCATAAAATAAGCCAAAGACAGATTACTTGTTTGAAAAATCAGGACCATCCTCAAAACATATGCTTTCGATTTGTAGACCATATAAACATTACCTTTGAATCTTGAGTGGTACTTCTTCCTCACTACCTTCAAAGCAGGATTCCAAATAGCAATATGATCCAGCCCATGGCAGGCCCTTCTGGCGTTTTTTTTTTTAAATTAAGTCAGACCAGGATAGCCAATTTCTTTTTTAGATTTAATTTTACTTTATGTGTGTGTTTGTCTGTGTGTGTGTGTGTGTGTGAGCACTGCATGCACGCAGTGCCTACAGAGGTTGCTAGATCCCAGGTATTGGAGTTACAGATGGTTTTGAGCCACCATGTGGGTTCTGGGAACTGAACCTGGTCTTCTGCAAGAGCAGCAAGTGCTCTTAACCTCCGAGCCTTCTCTTCCACCTCCAGGCTAGACAGACCTTACCCCAACTGGTTCAGAATATTGCTTGTTGAATGTTCAACTCATGTTTGCCTCTATAAAGTAGGTGGAGGCAAAGCAGGTTATCTTAGGGTTTTATTGCTGTGAAGAGACACCATGACCACAGCAACTCTTCTAAAGGAAAACATTTCATTAGAGCTGGCTTAGTTTCAGAGGTTCAGTCCATTGTCATCATGGAGCGAAACATGGCAGCATCCAGGCAGTCATGTTGCTGGAGAAGGAGAGAGTTCCACATCTTGATCTGCAGGCAGCAGGAGACTGTCTCACACTAAGCATAGCTTGAGCATATGTATGACCTCAATGTCAACCTCCACGGTGACACACCCACTCCAACAAGGCCACACCCACTCCAACAAGGCCACACCTCCTAATAGTGCCACTCCTTGTTTCTAAGTTTCAAATGTGGTCTGTGGGGGCCATTCATATTGACACTGCCACACAGTTCAATCTAACAATCTGTTTCTATATTCCCTCCTGAAGTCCATGCATGAACTATAGTTCAAACATTTTAATAGTAAATAAGAGTAAATAGCATGACAAGCATGTGTTTGGGTCTTCTTTCTGTTTCTTTTCTGGGTTTAGGCAGCAAATGATCCTGTGCTGAAATGGGCAAAAAGCAGTTTTAAAAAGAATATAGGTCAAGGCATTAATATAAATTTGATCACCTCCTTTTTACTCTCTAACATCCCCCACGATAAATCAGCCTTTTTTCCTCCACCTCCTCGTCATGCAAGCCTCACCCTCCCGCGCTGATTTCGGATCTTGGGATGTAAATCTGTGACAAGGGCATCTATATATAATATTAATAGTGCCGAGGAGGGTTGGTGTGAAGTGTGTGAGCTTGCCAAGAATCGAGAGATCCGAGCCCTACTGTTCATCCTTGGCGGCGAACGTTACATCTTCAGCAAGACAAATGTACCATCATTAGGAGGTGGAAAGAAGAGAGAGAGAAAGGAAGAGATAAAAGAAAAGGGAGGGGGAGCCAGGGAAGTAGCCATCTTGCAAATGGGTAAGATGCAGGTTCCAATCAATCTTACTAAGCCGGGTCCCCTGAGATACTGTCAGCCGCTACGGGCAAAACAGATTGCTGGAGAGATCTCTGGGAGTCAGACAAGCAAGGCAACAAAGAAACCCCAGAGAAACAGACTAAAGACAGCGGAGTAGCTCAACTGGCAGAGGACATGTTACAATTTTGCCCTCTTTGTGTACTTGGGAAAAAGAAAGAAACTTTACCTTATGGACAAGGAAAGGAGACCTGGAAGTGCTACAGTAGGGAACTTTATTAGAAGTCACTAAGCAGCACCTGTGGGCACCGAAATAGGGCGGGTGTCTAATGAGATGTGGATAAAAACACAAGGAGACAGACATCTCATCTTGATCTTCACTTAAGGTCAAATACCGTCTTCCCGGCAGCAGACTGGGAGGCTGTCCTGTTCCTTTGTGTCTTTATGTCAGTCTTGGTGGGCACGAGGGTGGTTTCCAGCTAAGAGTACTTTGGTGGGTATGGTGGCACATGCACTTTGAAAGATTTCCCTTAGTTTGAGGCCAGACTGAACTACATCAGATAGATCATGTGTGAAAAAGCAAACACACATGACTAGCCTCTTATCCGTGCTCCTGTTCAATCACCACAGAAAACTCATGGGTCCCACAAGCTAAACTTGGGTGGAGTTGTTACTTTGTTTCTGTACATGGCTGTGAGTACAGACTCCTCAGGAAATAAATAAACAAACAAACAATTATACTAAATCTTAAACCCTCCCTAATGTGATGTCATTTGGATTGGGGTTCAGATTGGCTTTGCAAGGGAGGAAGACTCCAGAGTTCTCTCCCCTCATCATCTAGGATCCAGAGGGAAAAGAGTGTACTGCCAACCAGGGAATGGGTCCTCAGGACCTGCTAATGCTGGCTGGCACCCAGATCCTGGTCTGTGGGCCTGCATACCGGAGGCTTGCCACGGAGATCTCTGGTTCAAGCAAAGGAGAGAGAAGTGCGAGCAGGAACGGGTGGGTCAGGCTCTGAAATCAGGTACTTCTGCTTGGCTTGGTTTGAGAGCTTGGGGGAACCCTTACTTGCATGCAAGAGGGCTTGGTGCTGCCCCTACAGAACTGATGACCACACAGACCTCTCTGCGGGGTGCGGGTAGGGGTTGTGTGTGTGGAAGGCTGTAGCTAAGTGACTGGAGCTAGGGACCCAAGGGGCACCTGCCATCCCTTGCAGGTCAAAGTCATCTACTGGGTGACCAGGGTTTTAAGCCTGAGCTCAACCCCGGGACCACGCTGCCTGTCAGAGCTCACCACCCCCACTGGTCTTTCTCCTCAGCCGTGAGAGAGAAAAAACATTTGTCCTTTCAAACACCCAGACTCTCAGTTTGTTACATCCGTCTGGGCTTTCTAGACCCACTAGGAAGATGAAATCCACCTGTTCCTTAATTGTGTAAGCAGGTTAAACAACAAACAAACAAACAAACAAACAAATCCAACCCCACCCCGCTCTGATCTCATTTGGCCACTTTACTCAGAGCCTGATTCATTATTCAATTTACCAGATGCCAAAGGTGCAGGGAGAGCTGACTGGGGGATTTTGTTACAAGTGTTTCTAAGGTTTGCTTTGGAGAATCCTCCTGTCCTGTTGCCAAAGGTAAAAGGAGTCTGAAGCCAGTCTAGAGTTATTAACCCTGAGCAGCCCTCCGACTCCCCCACTTCCCACAGCTYTTGGTAACTAACTAACCGGCTTCCATTTTAGTGAGAAATGTTCAGCATGATCCTGGTCGTTAGAGCCCAGCTCCCAGCACCTACCACCAATCCGTTTTTGAAGCTCATTTGATAATAGTTCAAAGCAAAAGAAATCAGGTCTTCAGTTTTTGTAGGAGCCTTCTTTACAAATTATGAAAAGGGAAACTACTACTCCTGCCAAGCATTTCATTCAGGATCCTGTTCTTTGGAGAAGATAACATATGGACAGTTGCAGACTTAGCTTCGTGGCGGAGGGGCGAGGATTTGATGCTGTCTGACTAAGCAAACACACGCTCACTTGTAACTGCACTCACTCCCTTGGTCACCAGCTCCTTACCAGAGCTGATCTCGCCTGAGCAGGAAGCGCTCCCTTCCGTCCAGTGGCCATACGTTGTACTACATTGAGACTAAAACATATGAAATCATGATGATAGTTATGGAAGATAATTAGGAGAACTTATTTGATTGACAATAATGTGTTGTCTCAGCCCTAAATGGGATGTCCTGGGAACTCCATGGAAGAGGGAGAAGAAATAGAGGAAGAACCAGAGAAAATGGTGGACACCAAGAAAGGAAGGCTGTTTAAATTAATTGAGCAAGGCTCATAAAAACTGACAGATACTGGGGCAGCATTCACAGGGCCAGCACAGGTCTACACCAGGTCCTCTGCATATATATTATGATATTATGCCTTCCAGTTTAGTGTTTTATGAGATTCCCGGTGTGTGTGTGAACCAGTGGGTCTCTGATTCTTGTTCCCTCTCTTGGGCTCCTTTTTTTTTTCTTTCTTTGCCTTGTCCAACTTTGATGTGATGGGTTTTGTGTTATTCTTTTTTGTTGTTGTTATATTTTATAATTATCCCTTAGAAGCCTGTTCTTTTCTAATGAGAGACATAAAGGGAGTGGACCCAGATGGAAGGGAAGGTGGAGAGGAAGTGGGAGGGGTAGAGGGAGGAGAGACTGTAATCAGGACATATGATGTAGCAAAAGGGCCTATTTTCAATAAGAGAAAAAACAATGTGTTGTATATACATAGTATGCTTTGTTACAAAGAAATATGGTGGACCTTTAAGTAGAAGGTACCAAAGTAAGAAGTTCTTTAAATAGAAATTTGATTTGAACATATGTGGTCCAACCTCTATGTCTGAATAGGGAAGGAGTGGTCCTTACCCAGAACTATCTTTACTAATAATCCTAACAATCTACCAATCTAGTCTGGAAAACAGACACTGGCTATACCAAATAACTTAAAGATCCTCAACAGGTCCTACACATTTATGGTTATGACCTCTCTTGCAAAATAAAGACTAAATGGACTGAAACCTGGCAGTCTGGGCATTAATAAGGAGTATTTTCTTAGTAGTCTCAAAACAAGAAAGTAACAGTAAGTGCATTGACATTAAATAAAATATTACGTATTTGCTTAGTCTGCTTAAATTTGTGTTTACATAACGAGGATGTTTGTAGCAACAAAAACTTTGTTGTTGAAGTCAGGAAGTACGTGGGTTGGTAGGACCTTTGTCTACTTTTCCTGAAGCCCTGGCTTTGGTCCCCAGCATTGCATCCGTGGGATGGAGTGGTGTAAGTCTAAGATCTCAGGCTTCAGGCAGTGGAATTCAGAGCATCAGAAACTCAAGGTCGTTCTACAACGCATAACACCAAACAGCAGAGTAGACCAATGTAAATGTTGTTTGATTTAAGTTGACTTGCCCATCTTTATGGGTCATCTCTTTTAGATTTTAAATTTATAGGAAATTAATTCGCTTGCTAGCATTTAAACATTCTCTCTAGTTGTCTCTCTTAGTGAAATTCATCCTCTGCATTGTGGAAGTGTTAGGAATTATTCAGTACAGTATGCTTGTCATGATGACTTTCTTCCTCCAAATATAGACCTGTGATTTATTCATTAAATATATCTGACATCTTGACTGAATTCCTAGCTCACTGTAGGATGAGGCTGTCTCTCATTCATCTTTTTATTCTGAGCACTGACACAGGACTGGGCCCTGACTGAATCCTGTGCCTCTGTGTAAGTCTGTCTGAAGGCTTATTATTTCTTTGATTAACGAGAGGTTTAGCTGAGATGATCAGAAAGTTCTGCTCTGATGAATTATGATTGAGGATGCTGTACACACACTATAAAGTTGGAATCATGGTAGGTCTCCGTAAGAAAAAAATCGTGTAAAAATTTGACAAAACAAATAGCATAGTCAACAAACTGTGTAGGGAGAAGCATTCACCATGGGCTTGAATTAAAGACAGAAAAAAATGAAGAAGACTTTGAACTTTGTCTCCATTGATGTGAAACATTTCTCGGACAGGGAAAGGGACAGCAGTGTTTCAGCCTGCAAAAATAGCCTGGACTACAATAAAGTTTGTTTGGAGAATGGCTGATTAGCTCAAGGTAGCTGGACTCCACTCTGTAGGTGTAATGGAAGATGAAAATCACACTAATATTAAAAGCTGGATTTGAGAGGAAGGAAAGACAAGGCCAGGCCATGGCTCATGAGCAAGCTATAGCAGCAGAGCTGGGATTTGAGCTGAGTCTTTGGAAATGAGAAGGATTTGAGGAGTGGAAGAGGATAAGGTTGAAGTTAATACTGAGCAAGTATATCTGGTAGATATATTTAGGTCAAGGGGACAATTTGATTAAAACGAAGCATTTGGGAGAAAAGACTGTGAAATGATAGAAGATTACGGGGAGGAAGGAGCATTGCGTACCAGAGACTTTATCTGTTTCTCATGTCCTGGGTAACTCAATCTATGCGAGGGGCTTCATAATGAGAGGTGGGAGAGGTGAAATCATGGCGGACTGAATGGCAGTTTCATGGCATGAAGACCGCACTAGCAGACATAGATGGGAAATGTCAGAGACCAAACATGAGGCAATAAATAATCAGAAAGAAGACCTGGCAGGGGTCAGTAACAGGACAGGCAAACTTGTGGGAGAGGACCTTGGTTACACTATTTGATGGGGAAAGCTGGACTTGAATGGTGGGCAGCACTGTTTCTAAGGCTGGGATCCTAAGCTTTGTACGTGGAGAGGGTGAACTTAGCAGGATCTCTCTGCTTCTTGCCCTTGGACACAATGTGCCCGACTCCCTCAAGCTCCTACTACTGTGGCGTCTCCACCATGATGTCCCATACCCTGGCACTGCGGGCCCTTGTCAAATTGCTGTTGTCTGTTTATCACAGTAACAGGAAAAGAAACTCCAGCATAGACAATGAATAAATATACCAATGTAAGAATGCCCGTCAACCACAAAGTCATCCAAGCACACAGCTTGTCTCTGGGATATAGAGATAGGTCAATTCTGGGAGAGCCATTTCACACATAACTTTAATTTATTAAAGGCATATTTATAGTGATATTAGATGACAAAGATATCATCTGAGTGGCAGGTTCAGCCATGTGACTTACATTCCCTTCCCAGAGAACTGCAGATGTCACCTTACTGACAGCAGCAGCAACCATGTGATCTGGTTATGTGAAAACACATAATGGTGGCCATCATAAAGAGAAACTTTAATATCTGACCGCACACTGCCTTCTATCTCCAGTGGGATCATGGTGTGCCATGTTTGAGACAGTAACACCAAGGATGTCTAAAGAAAGCACCCTAGCACAGGCACTTGACAAAGGCTATTCATTCTGTGTGATTGACAGCCATGCACTGCAGTGGGAAGAGATTGAATTGGGTGGTGCTTTGATGTGGAATGTGTTGTGTAAGAACCCAGATGTGACTCTGTATTAATCTACTAGCTTTTCTTATATGTGTGTGTGCGTGTGTGTGTGTGTGTGTGTGTGTGTGTGTGTGTGTGTCAAGGTTCTAGACTACGGACTAAGAGTTTAAAAAGATGCACAGCCCACAAGTGTGGGCAAAGAAAAATAAGTAATTGTCTTTATGTAACTCCAGGAGAATAACTCAACATCTATTATGATAATTAGAATTTGATTAAGAAATGCTTGTTAAAAACTAGGTCATATTTTTATATCATTGATGACAAGTCAGATAGCATTAAAATATAGTTCTACTTAAAATAGGAATAAAGTAATTAAAATGCTGGAAATTAATAAAAAGTTAACAAGACTTAGATAGTTATATTAAGAAAATCACTCATTTGGCATTCAATAGATATATATCAAGTGCTGTGCACTCGTATGAGCTCTGCCAAAAGTGGATAAAACACTACATTTCAGAAGTTTTTATCCTATCTGGAGATGATATACAACAAACAAATAAATTTGCAAGTCTATATGTAATAACAAAGGTAGGAAGAGGTGCTGAGGGAAAAGCCAGGGTTCAGGACACAGGGAAAAGAGAAGTAAAAGAGAAGGGTTGGTGTTTGTTTGTTGTTTGAACTCAGAGTGCCAAGCAAAGCCTCCTGGGAAGCTGACATTGAAGCAGAGACTCGGGCAAGTGAGGCTTGTGTTGGGGAGGCTCTCTCTCCAAGAGGCGACAGGTAATAGCAAGCGTAGGGACCCAGGATGAGAGCAGTGGGCTCTCCTTGAGTCACCAAGGAGATCAACATGACTGGAGGAAAGATACGCAAGGGAAGGATAACAGGAGATGGCTTCTCAAGACCAGCAGAGGCTGGAGATGGTGATGACGCCTGCAGCAGAGGGCTTGCAAGCCTGAATGTGAATGATGTGGAAACTGTGAGTTTTTACTGGAGAACATTGCTCCCACAGGAATAAATCCAGAGATGAGCGTGTCAGTTTGAGGATCAAAAGGCTCAATATTCTAAGTTTCTGTTTCACCTTATTGTCACATAAAAACCAGGATATCTCATTCTCAAGAAATTACTTTTAGGATTTGACAAGCCCAAACTAGCTTTTTTTAAAAGTTTATTTTAAAAAGTAATAATGTATGTGGAGGTTTCTGTATATCAACTAGAATAAGGAACTCCAGCCATCAAATAGACTCTAGGGTCATAAGAGTTAAATCATGTGCTATTTCATAGGAACAGATGACTTAAACCATTCAGAGCAGCACAGTGTACCTGATATGCTTTTTTCTGTGTGAGAAATGCTGTGAATCAGTGAACAGAAGGCAGATTATTTAGAAGACAACGTCGGACTGGTTAAACATTAGTACAAAATAGAATGCTGGGAACACAGCTCAGTTGGCAGAGTGCTTTCTAGAAGCCTCTGGAACAGTGACACTGGGACCCCAGTGCTGACAAGAGAGACATCCAAAAAAAAAAAAAAAAAAAAAAAAAAAAAAAAAAACTGAAGAAAGTAGAGAGCCCCAAGACTGAGGAGTTTGGAATGTTGGAGGGAAAGAACTGAAAGCCGACATGGATCAAGGGAGGGTGAGTCCCAGAAAATGTTAGGACATGGGTCATGGAAGAGGCCTAAGGTTTCTGCTACCTGTAATATGAGATTACTGGAAAGTTACACACAGGCCCAGTGTAACCCAGACCCAAAAGGACATGCACGGTATGTGTTCACTGATAAGTGGGTATTAGCCAAAAAAGTAGAGGAAACCCATGATACAACTCACAGACCGAATGAAGTTTAACAAGCAAGAAGGCCCAAGTGAGGATGTTTCAATCCCACTTAGAGGGGGGAACAAAATAGTCATGGGAGGCTGGGGGAGGGAAGAATCTGGGTGAGAGGAGAGGGGGCGGGGAGGGGAACAGGGGGCAAGATCAGGTTTGGGGTGGGGGAGACAGGAGAAAGACCCAGAGGGCCAGGAGAATGAATGGAAATATGCAGTGACGGGGTGAGGGGAGGGTAACGGGAGCCTCTAGAAAGCTCCAGAGACCTGGGATGTGAGAGACTCTCAGGTGACCTCAACTGAAATGCTCAACAGTGGGGAGATGG
This sequence comes from Apodemus speciosus, assembly GCA_002335545.1. Taxonomy (NCBI): domain Eukaryota; kingdom Metazoa; phylum Chordata; class Mammalia; order Rodentia; family Muridae; genus Apodemus; species Apodemus speciosus. Next base: position 64,300 of record BDUI01000131.1, read on the forward strand.
AACCTGGAGAGATCACCCCCGGTAGATAGACAAGACCCCCAGTAGAGGGATGGCGCCACCCACCTACCTTCAAAATTTACGGCCCAGAATTGTTCCTGTCTAAAAGAAATGCAGGGACAAAAGCAGAGCAGAGATCGAAAGGAAGGCGACCGACCCAACATGGGATCCATCCCATGAGCAGGCATCAAACCCTGACACTATTACTGAGGCTATGCTAGGTTTGCAGACAGCAGCCTAGCATGGCTGTCCTCTGAAAAACTACCAGCATCTGACTGAGACAGAGGCAAACGCTTACAGCCAACCATTGGACTGAGGTCAGGGATCCCTATCAAAGAGTTAGGGGAAGGACTGAAGGAGCTGAAGGGGATGGCAGCACTATAGAAAGAACAACAATATCAGCTAACTCAGACCTCTCAGAGCTCCCAGAGACTAAGCCACCACCCAAAGAGCACACGTGGGCTTGTCCGTGGCCTCCTGCACATATGTAGCACAGGGCTGCCTTGTCTGGCCTCAGTGGGAGAGGATGAGCTAATCCTATAAATACTTGATGCCCCAGGGAAGGGGGACACTAGGGCCTTGAGGTGGAGGTGGGAGGGGAGCATCCTCTCAGATCAAAGAGGAGGAGGGAATGAGGTGAAGAACTCTGGGAGGGGGGGACCTGGAAGGGAAGGCAACATTTGGAATGAAAATAAATAAAATAATTTAATAAAAAATAAGTAAGTAATTTTTTAAAAAAGCAGTTCAGGGCATTAGAGAGATGGCTCAGAGGTTAGGAGCACTTGCTGCTCTTGCAGAAGACCCAAGTTAGGTTCGAATGCCCACGGGATGGCCCAAACACTCCGACAATTCCACTTCCTAGGGATCCCATGCCTTCTTCGTTGGTCATGAGGCACACACAAGTGCATATACATACATGCGGGTCATGCACACATGCACACACACAAAACAAACAAACAAACAAAGATCCCAGTTCATAAAAGATGAGTGACTATGGAGTCTAACTGGACGCAGCAAGACTAACAGGAGAAATGAGCAGTATTCAGCTGGAAAGAATGTTCAGGTTATACGTGACTTCCTGTTAGAATAAAGTCTGAGTTGATGGTCTCATGCAAGATGATTTTATCTGATATTGGCAAATTGCCCGCCTAAAAATAGGAAAGCATGAGTTCTGAGCTGATCCCCATTTCTCCTCATTGTCATTGATTATTAAACATTTATTTCTTTTTTTTTCCACCTGTGGTAATGGGATGGTCAAAATTTTACAGTAGTTGAAATAATAATAAGGTAGATATTTCCACATGTAATGAATATTTTTAGCTTTTTAAAGATTTTGATATCAAATTCAATAATCAATTATCCTCTTTATCTGAGTTTGCACCTCAGCAGTATTGGACACTAGGGCCAGAGTCTCTGTTTCGAAGAAGCTTCTTCGAAACTGTTCTCAGGTATCAGAGTCTCCTGGACCTTTCTTCTTCTTAAGGTCTGGGTGAGTTATGATTGTTGTCATGATGAAATACCAGAGGAAAATCAACTTACAGCAGGAAAATCTTTTGTTCACCATCTGAGAGAGTTCAGTTCTTGTCATGAGTTCTTGGCTTTTAGCCTATGATGGTCCAGAAGACATCTGCTCACTTCGTGATTACCAGGAAGCAAAGAGAAAAAGCCGAGGTCTCCTGATCCTCTCTCAGACCTTACCCCCAGTCACTGGCCTTCCTTTCACTAGGCCCTACATTTTACAGGCTCCACCATGTTCCAATGATGCCACAAATGGATGGACAAATCTTGTATGTGTGCCTTTGGAAGGCATTCCAGACCACAGGAGTGTCCTTCTCAGTCTTCCTGGTAGACAAGTCTATGAACATTGGAGCACTCTAGAATGTTCTAAAATATTGAGGAATTTGGTCCCATTCTTTACTCATGTCTACCCCTGGTTAGTTTCATCTTATACTGTGGAAAGACTCTTACTGCCCTTAATATCACCCCAGGTCAACCTCAACACTCCTGCCTTCTCCCTGTGGCACTGGCACCAAAACATCTCAGTTACGTCTATTAATGCTTCTCAAATCCAACCCGCCTAAAGCTTACTCAAGATCATGATTGGTGCGCCGTAGTGCTCATGTCAAAAATTAGCAGTCTATGTCTCCAGTCGCCTTCTCCATCTCTCCGGGCCATACTTTTGAGGTTGTCCTCCATGAACATCAAACCTACGAGAGGAAATAAGGAGACAAGAAATGCCTACCTAGCACTTTCATAGAAAGACAGAAACAAGAGACTCATCCATCCTAAGAGATTAAGTAATCATGGCCTGTCATTGAAGGAGAGACTATGAAGTCTTTACAGACCATGAAATAGCTTGATGGCTAAATGTAAGGAGCAACTTGCACAGCAGTAGAATATCAGATGCAGAGAACAGAGTTTTCATCAGAGTGTAGAATGTTGAGGTCACAGGCACCATAATGAGGCATTTACCACACTGTCCCAGCTATTTATCTGCAGGTTGAATAGCCTTAATCCAAAAATCGGAAATGAAATCTTTTGAATGCCAGCATGATGCCATCAGCAGAGAATTTCACACCTGACTTCATGTGACTAAGAGCCACCATAAATAGACCCTACAAAGACTGTGCGAAGGCCAGGGGTGTAGTTCAGTCGGTATCGCTTGTCTGTCATGCACAAGTCTCCAGCTATTCTCTCCAGGGCCATAGAAATGAAATACGAAGGTGTAATCCTATCATCTCTGCACTCAGAAGGCAGAGGCTGGGAGACTAGAAGTTCAAGTTCATCTTTGACTATGTAGCGAGGCCAAGGCTAACCTGAGATAAAAAGGGGGGAGAGGACAGTAGGCCACCTTGTAAATGACCTTGGATTTGACCTTCATTGTAGTGAGACTTTTGGCTTCTTAAAAAACCCAGTTATCTTATGGAAATATGTTTTTGTTTTAATCTCTAGTGTGGGATATGGGGCTGCTTCTGAATGCACACAGTAGACTTAGATTTTTCAAAACCTACATTTAATAAGGGTTCTTAAATGCTTTAATGTTCACTACCCAGAGGTAGTAGAAAGGAAAGGTTAATAGAGCAAAGGAGGATGGGGACCTGTTTAGAAACAGTTCTTTGGAGCAAATCCAGTCTGCGTGGTCAGAGTATCAGCAGTTCAGTTCACATGAATCAGCAGCAGTTCGATTCACTCACAAATGCCATTCACAGATCAGCAATGGGGCAGATGGGTCCAGAAGAAACCTCAAGGCTCTGCCAATCGGTGGAAGCAGCAAGAAGCCACCTGAACACCATCAGATGTTTTTTAGTGCATTTCTCTTTCTAAAGTTACAACAAACGATGACCAAGAAAGAACAGTAAGGTGTACCAATACCATTCAGTATTGGTCCACAGTCCTTTAGTCTATTATGTTTATATCCTTCCAAACATCATGTGTTCTCTCAAGCATCTGCTCTAGCAAAACACTACATGCCCTCATTCCAGGCTGCCTCCAGAAAAACACCACATGCCTGTTCTTAGCAAAACATCCTCCCAAGTGTCTGCTTTAGCAAAAACATCCTTTCATAAGACAGTTTCCAGAAAAACACCATGTGGCACAACTGAGTCTCCAAAGAAACCAGGAATTTCCACTCCGATCCACAGCAGCTCTGATTTGTCTCGTGCTCTGTCAGGGTTGTGGCTTTGCCAGCTGAAGATAATTTATGTTTGGAATCCTGGGGGCTTTTTAGAGAGTATAAATGCCAGAGCCCTGGGAAAGGAGGCTGCTGCTGCTGCTGCTGCTGTTGCTGCTGCTGTTGCTGCTGCTGCTGCTGTTGCTGCTGCTGCTGTTGCTGCTGCTGCTGCTGCTGTTGCTGCTGCTGCTGCTGCTGTTGCTGCTATTACCTTTTGCTGTTCACTGGTTGTTGGGGGTGCTAGTTGCTGGTTGGAGATATCCTGACAAGAAAGGTAAAACTTGCCCCCGAGGAACTCGATGGCCCTACGATTTGGGAAATAGTCCAGCGAGGTCAACACCCCCATTTCTCTCTAATCTTCTTTCTCTCCTACCTAGTGTTGGGAGTTGGAAGGGTGGATAAGGATGATAGGAAAAAAGAATTCAATAAAGGAGGTCAAGCTGCACTTTGGGATTTCTAGGATAGTGCTTTTTCACTGAGCTGTGCGTGTGTCTAGTTCCAGGATCTCCACTTTGTTCAACTGAGCCACTTCCATCTGTGTTTATGCTGTGCGGGATTGTTGCAACCAGACTAACTGGAAGGATGCAGCCTTCCACGAATGTCGCTAGCCCACACCTAAGACAATCTTGAACTTATTTGTTTGAATGTTATAATCCTTTCCTTTTGTGTTGTCACACTACGAAAAGTCTCCTTATGTTATGGAATTACAGAGTTCCTAAGCACTTGTACTTCTGATTTACTTTAAAATAAATACTTTAAATAAAATACTTTAAGTACTTTACATAAAATACTTTAGAATTTAGAAGGTAGAATCTATAACAAATCAAGAAAAGTATAAATATAAATAAATATAAAGACAACCGTGAGGTGCCGAGTGTGGAAATGGATGTTCACTGTAAAACCCAACCTTCTGGACTTTTAAAATCTGACAAGAGGGGCTGGAGAGATTGCTCAGTGGCTCAGAACACTGGCTGCTCTTGAAAAGATCTGCTTTCAATTCCCAGCATCACGTGGTGGCTCCCGACCCTCCGTAACCCCAATTCCAGAGGCTCCAAAAGCCAAAACATTCGTAAACATAAAGTAAAATAAACTAATTACATTAAAAAGAAAAGTACTTTTAAGTCTAAGTTTTAATTGAGCAGTCGGACAAAAGAAGAATATGTAGTTTCCTTTCAGTTACGTAAAAGCAGAACCTCAGACCCAGATACACAGGAAGGGCCTGCTGGTATCCAGCAATGACAGTGACATCACCCATAGGCCACAGGGACTGTTGCCATGGCAATCACCATACATCCCCACATTTCCAGCATCCACCTGGCTCACCTCCCACCCTTACCTGTGAGCCGTCATGTCACCGCCCAAATAAAAGGCAGACTCTTCCTGGCCTCCCCCCCCCCCCTTCTCTCTCTTCTCCCTTCATCTCCATCATCCTCTTTGCTCCCTTCCCCCACAATAAACCTCTCTCACATGGAACTGTATGGGCCTGGTGTGGTTTGTCCAGATGTGAGACTAGACTCTAACACAACAGAACCTGTGCCGACAGAGGAAGGACAGGGTGTCATGACAACTTAAAACTTTAGCAACTTTATACCAATTCATTACATCACAACTGGACTTATGCGACAACGATGAGCCCAGTGAGAGCACAGTGCTCATCTCGGCACTTCACCAACCAGTCCCAGGCAGTTTGACCCCAGCCCTGAGATTCCACCCAGAATGGAGGAGTCAGCGCTGCCTCACTGTGTGACCTGGAGCGAAGGCTCTTGCCTGCCCTTCCCTTGTCTCATCGGGATACTATTGTTGGTCACAGGACCTCTGAGGACAGCACAGGATGGTTGTCAAGAACTCACAAATACCTTCCATGCATTCAAGGATTTTCTTTTCTTTTTCCACTGAGACATTTTTTGAGTGTTCCTTGAGGGGTTTCTGGGCATTCAAGTTGTGGTGTGCTATACATTTCTTTCCCACCCTTCAGAGTTGAGCCTAGTGCTGTCTTCATAGCAATCACTTAATAAATATTTATTGACTTGATCTGATAACCTAACCCTATCAAAATGCATTTATTCCAGAGATACATTAACTACTTTGTTACAACCACCCCCACCTACAGTACATGCTGCAAACCTTGAAGTTTGTCCAATTCAGTGGAAGCTGAGTCCTGGTACTAATCCTAGGAGACCTTGAAGTGACGGCCGCATCATGTCTATGGCTTCCTGGTCTCCCCCCAACCCCCACAGTGATACACACCCTAGAGCCCAGAGAAGAGATAATAAATCTAATTGATTGCCTGTGTGTTATCTTAACACTGAGTCAAAGCACAAACCATGCTGCAATATTTAAATGAAAGCCACACAGTCAACATGATGCCAAGGAAGAGAACAGACTGATATTTCTAATTCTGAAAAACTGTATTGGTAATCAATTGGAATGCGAGGGCAATTGAAAAGCTGTCCAATTTTCAATTTCAGTATAAGTTGGGAAACAATTTGAAAATAATAGCTCATACAAAGAGTTTTTGAAGCAGTCAATATGGAATCTGTGTGAAGGACAAATAAGAATTTGGCAACATTTGCCATGCTCAGCTACATGAGTCAGATAGTATCTGGAGCACCCGGAGATGCCCCACCCCCAGCAGAGTCAGAATCTTAAGAGTGTGACTATGGGGAACTTTATAAAGAGGGACAGTCACTAAGAGAGCAGTTCTCATAGGTACAAAGTTCCTACAGATATTCCTATTAATATTTGGTCATTATACATGTGTTCACACACTTGACTTGGAGACACGATCACAATGGCTGTATACATTTGACAGTATAACTATGTTTACGCAAGCACACACCATAGGAAGATCCATTTGACCACCATGCAGGGATTCTGAGCTGTCGCTAAATTATTCTTTCTTAAATAAAATACACATATGGTTTTCAGAGAGAAGGAATCAAGACAAAAACAAACTGCATGTGGTGGTCAGCGACTGGAATCCCAGCATTCAGGAAGTGGAGGCAGGAGGATCAGGAGCTTGAGGCCATCTTCCGCCAGATGGCAAGTGCAAGGATAACTTGCTCTCTGTGAGATTTGGCTCAAAAACAAAACAAAACAAGCAAACAAACAAAAAAAAAAGCAAGTAAATTTACAGGTTATTTATATTAAGAAAAAGGTTGTTGGCTAAATCTCATTTTCTCATGAATTTTGGAAATAGAAGGAAATAAATAGAACTCAATGATACATTTAAAATTTTAGATGTTCAAATACGTTATTTTTAAGATTATTTTTATTATATTTTAATATACATATTTTTTTAAAAAAATGTAAGTTTGTGCACTTGAGTACAGGTGCCCTTGGAGTCTGGAAGGAGACACTGGATCACCTGGAGCTGGATTTACAGATAGTTCTAAGCTCTCCAACATGGGTGCAGAAAACAGAAATATCTCTGGTCTTCTGCTAGGGCAGCATCTCTCTTAGTGGCCTACTGTCTTTCTAGCCCATCAGATCTGGTTTTGGAAACTCATGTTTGGAAGCTATGGGGATTGACTAGAATTACACAGAAGACTAAGTCATTTGTGCTGTCCTCAATATTTAGGGCATTCTTTGTATTATAGTTTACATTATACACGGTGCAAATATTTATTACCATTATAGCAGAGGCGGGGGCTAACTGACTTGCAGAGTTTGTTTTTTTTCTTGTCAATGAGTTTGTATTTAGTTTTAGAAAATTGTGACCTTTCTAGAATAAAATAATTGTCCTATGAAATGAAAAACACAAAATAAAGGCGCCATGCCCCCTATTTTGTGCACCCCCTTATCTAATGAACTTAATAAGCGGATTCTGTGTTAATGTAAATGCCACGTGCCTGGCGTAGTCATAGCTGACGCTGAAACTCCTTCCAGCCCTGGTTTGCTATTTTTGATGGAGATTCACTTTCCTAAGCACCTCATCTCCATACTCCATACTCACAGGAACAGAGAGCAGACAGCTGTTTCCCTAAGAGGCCTACACTTGGACCCACACCGACATGCAAATTAGCTGACGCATACTTAGTGCAGTTGCGTGTTTGTTAAATTTATTCACTTCCTAACAAGCCCCCTTGACAGGAGCTGAAGCAAGACCCTCTAAATGTAGGTCTAAATGTACACTTTTTAAAATAAAATAAGATTTTAAAAAGACACCTGCAAAGAAACAAACCAGAGTATGATGTCCTTAGTCCTTAACTTCAAGGCTACATAAAAACATTCTTCCAAAACAGATTAAATAGGTTGAGGTTCCAAATCTGTGAAATGTGTCATTGTCATTGCCATTTGACTTTCTTCTATGCCACAGGCCACGGCTGGAGGTCCAGAGGTGTTGGACCAAAACAGTGTCTTCTGTACTGAGAACCTTACAGCAGTTGTGGCTGGCTTCTCAAAACCCATACAAGATCAAGCCAGGGAGCCTTCCAGCACAGAGGGGAAAGCGGGTTAATGGGCCCTGGCCCCTAACCAAGGAGCTATTGACAGTTGATGGCTTCTGAGGGAGCAAGAGTCAGTTTTCTTTAAGGACATGATTCCCGGTAGGTCGGACATACCCCAGGACATGGTTACACAGACAAGAGTATGTGGGCAATACAGGTTTTCAGTTCATTTAAAACACAGGAGGTCTTGAGGTTGGAAAGGGGTAGGGAGGTGGAGGGTGGATCTGGGAGGAGGGGGGGGGGCGCGTGTGGGTAAGCATGTTATTAAAATGTACTGTATACATATATGAAATTCCCAAAGAATTATAGATTATGTTTTAACAAAGAAGAGTAGCCATTCCCTTCCCCCTGAAATTGTCAGCTCCGTCACTGTAAGGAGCCAATGACTTTCTTCTGTGCTTCAAGTTGTCATCAGACACAACAAATCATTGCTTTCAAATTTCCTCCTAAAAACATTCGTCATTCTCCACCCATGACAATGCTGTATTTTAGAAGACAAGACGCCCCAAAACACGAGGTCTTTCTTGAGAAAAGGCTTTCTTTACCCTCTTATAAGTCTCAAGCATGTACTAAAATTACATGCTTAAGATTATAATTACAATCTTATTGTTATTAAAATTATAATTTAGATAATTTTTTATTTCTGGATTTCCAACTTGCAGTGGGATAGATTATGAATTATAATTACATATAATTTTTCTAAGCCTGAGACAGGAAGATCATTGCAAGTTCAAACCCAGTCTGGGCTATGCAGTGGGTTATAAGTTAGACTGGACTAGGTTGAAAACCTGTCCCAAAACAAAAGGGACAGAGGGAAGAAGGAACAGGGATAGATAGTTTTTTCTCCCTAACTCAATGCAACTAAAAACATCTATGAGAATAGCAAACAGATTCTGGACTGACCCATTGGAGAGACAGGGAACATATCTTCAGTACTGTGGACACTAGAAGTCACATACTTATAATTCCAGGTTGACTATAGTCTTCATTTAGCAGAATTTGAAATTTCATGAAAACATTTTTTTTCACTTATTCTGAGACAGTGCTTATGTAGGTAGCCCAGGCTGGTGTTCAACTGTTCACATATCATAGACCTTAAGTCTAGATCCTCAGGGATCAGCTTCTTAGGTGCTGGGATTCCAGGCATGTGATGTCAGAATCAGTTTGCAGAGTTTAAATTTTTAAAGCTAATTATCAGAGTGAAGTAATGGAGTAACCAGGGTACCTGGGTAGAACTAACCAGGTGTAGTAATGGAAACTAGCCAGCAATTCAGGAGATTGTTTATTCTTTTGCTTGCCAGGATCTAAGGACTGCAGAACTCTTCTCAGCTTCTGCCCCAGAGAAATAGCCTGAGGACCTTCTAAGGCAGCCACGAGCTTCCCTGATCTCTGAGTCAATTGGTCTTGTGCAAAAACCACCTCTGTTTACTGGAATGGAACAGTCTTGTTATTTTTTCCCCTGTGTGTTAATGCCCCCCCATAAGATTTTAAGATAAGTTCCTCATAAAATTATGGCTATTATATTAAATAAGCAGGAATATCGTTAAAACCTTAAGAAAGGGATGGAAGTAATATCAATATCAGTCATTTCTTCTTAGTGAATGCTTTATCCAAACAGGCCATTGAACTCTCCACCTCTCAAACCGAGCACACTCAAAACCTGAAGGCTGATGTTGGGTTTGCCTCCATACGAGGTGGGTGTTGTCACTGCCGAGTGCCAGCACCAGGCTGGGCTTTCTGTTAAGCATTTACCCATCACTTTACAGATCACCTCAAATTATCCTCACAGCCTGCACACCTTCAATCCCAAAGTCTCTCTCTTCTACTGTCGAAGTTCTTGGGGATTCTTTGGATCTGCTTCTGTCTAATAATCTCATCTCCATGCACAGAAAGCACTGGAAGTTTGCTGTGTTGGTCCTCCAGGTTAAGGTTGTTCCCTATTCAAAGAAATTAAAATCATCAAAGCCTCTTGGAGAACAAAGTGCTCTGTTGGTTTGAGTTTGTAAAATCGACACTGTCCTGGTTTACCAAAGAGTCACGTGTCCTCCCAGAGCAGGGAGTGTCTGATGAGCTCGGGTCCCTCTCAAGCTCCAGGGTTCCTTCCACACAGCTGCTGAAGAAATAACAGCCATCCACACCCCACAACATCAAGGCAACAACAGCGCTGAAATGGAATGTAGCATTAAATAAAACCCTCACTCCAGATCCCTTCTCTGAAAGGGCCTAAGTTCTGTCCCCTCTTGGAGTGGCTTTGAAACAGGGCTCATTCTCCAGGCAAGAACAGTGGGTCTTTGTTCACTGATTGCTTGTGACATACTTAACTGATGAGCTGGCTCCTGTATATTATGTGTGAACAGGACAATGTGTGTGTGTGTGTGTGTGTGTGTGTGTGTGTGTGTGTGTGTGTGTATGTGAAGAGGCTTAACCAATCTGGAAACCTTTTGACATTAAAGGAAACCCTGAAAAATAAATAGATGAGATGCTGGTGTTGATTGGTGATTTCTGGTGCTGGCCAGTGCTGACTGGCGCTGACTGGCGCTGACTGGCGCTGACTGGTGCTGATCTTTTAAGCCACAATCAATCTGAGTCATTACAATTGCAGCAGAAGAAAGCAGCAAAGCCAGCTCCTTGTGAGTCAGGAATTTTTATCTCGGGAAATGAGAATGCTGCTTTTCTCGATATAGCAGTGGCAAAGAGTCTGAAAAACACTAGTCAGTGATTTTAAAACCAGGAAGACGGTGTTTAGAATTCCCAGCTCTCTTAAAACCAGGGTCTGCTTGCTTAATGATGGTTTCCAAGAGATTTTTAACTGACTTTTTTTCTCTGTGACTTTGGATGTTATTTTGATGATAGATTACCAAAACACTAAAATCTACAATGGAAACATCACTAGCAAGGAAGGAAAATAAAAGAGAGGGAATAGACCTTGGTCGTAACTGTTAGAGAGAATACTGAAAACCTCTCTCTCTCTCTCTCTCTCTCTCTCTCTCTCTCTCTCTCTCTCTCTCTCTCTGTCTCTCTCTCTCTCACACACACACAAAACAAAAGACCCAGTTGCATATGTTTACTAAGTTTGCTGTGACATTAGAGTGACTTCTGAATTTCACTCTGACAGGCACTAAGCTGTTCAGTTCCTGCCATCTTATGTCTCAGCCTTCTCATTCCATTTGTGGACTCTGGTTTGTTCCTCTTAGATTTCTAGAGACCCAGAAGAGAGTATCTTGTGAATATCTTTGAATATCTTGTGAGTTCATCCGCAATGATTCTTCTCTCTCCCCCCTCTCTTTCTCTTGCTCTCTCTCTCTCTCTCTCTCTCTCTCTCTCTCTCTCTCTCTCTCTCTCTCCCCCCA
>BDUI01000131.1:76809-90378 GCA_002335545.1 Apodemus speciosus
AATTAATGGAGAGAGAGAGAGAGAAAGAGAGAGAGAGAGAGAGAGAGAGAGAGAGAGAGAGAGAAAGAGAATGCTCAGTGCTCAGAACATTATTAACCCGTGTGCACATCTTTGGAATATCTCAAGTTTTAGTGAATTGTCATGAGTAACTAAGGTTTAGTATGTCATTTTTGTTTTGTGAATTATATAACAAATTACAGAAATAAAGTAAGTAACTTCTTTAAAATATGCACCTAGTTCATTTTAATAGTCGAAAAAATTTTAGTGTTGAACTTCAAAAGCCAAATAATACTTTTTCCTCAGAGTTATATTCTGATATATTAGTGCTTAGTGATGGCACTAATAGTAAATATGATTAAATAACTATTTATTAAACAAATATTTGTAAGCTATCTGTATCAGGCTTAAGGGTGAGTGTGATACTCTTCTTTCAGCTTTAAAATATCCCCGAAGGGTAGATTTAACACTAGTTTCAAGCATGAAATTGAGCACTCTGTTTAAATAATTTTCCTCAGAGAGCCTAGGTCTCCCTCAGCGGGTGCCCAGGTTTGATCATTTGATCAAGGTTCCTTTAGCCTTGTCAGACACAGGCGAAGTCTCTTTACTATTTTCTCAGAATCCTGAAAGGATGCATCACATCATGGTATGCCAGAGAAACCACCCCAGCTACTGCTCTGAGCACAGTATGGGGGGGGTGCACGAGATCCTTATCACGTTGAAATGAGCTGACGTGCTAATGGCCCCCAGCAAGAACTATCTTTGAAATGTACAGCTACATTCTTTAGTTACCCTTAAATGCTTTCCTTAAATTATTTGAAAATGATTCCTTTTTGGGTTTGAATAAAATGCCTCTTTCATAGCCCGTGTTTACAGTTTAAGCATTATAAATAATCTTCTTTATTTTTAGCATGAGAACTATCTGGTCTTTTTCCTTCTTCTTCTTCTCTTGATACAAAGTACTGCAAGATCTCATTTTAATGTCCACACTTGCTATTTCTCCAGAGGGAACTTGTGCACTCAAGTTCATCTTAGAGGACAAAAATACTAATTATACTTGTGAATCAATCAGTAGTTGTATAAAATCTTTATTTTTTTAACCGTGTGCACTCTGTGCATCTTTAACGTGGCTTCCATTCAATCACAAGACTGAATTTTTGCGCCAAAAAGGTAAACGGTAGCTGTCTGAAATGTAGTATATTTGTGGGATGGTGAATCCTGATGGGGAAATAACCCGCAGAATAGTATTTCTTTAAAATTTAGAGTTTGGTAACACATATTGTAGTTTTGATTGATCGTATTCCTAAGTGTTTGTTTCTCTCTAAATCATATCTTAAATCCCAGGATGGATTCTAACCTTAACGGTGATGGAGGAAAGCTATTACTCGCCTAAATGAATTTCACAACCCGAGATAATGTATCATTAATTTAACTGAGTTCCTTGACTTTCTTCGTCTTGATTTTCCCGTTAGATATCTACCACCTCCACACACCGCCAAGATCAGCGCGCACCGAACTAAGTCAGCAGTTCTGACGTCTTTATTTCAGTGTCCTTTTCCGTACCTTCAGCAATGTTAATGTTACAAATTACAGGAGGGCATATTAATAGCCATACCCAAGAAGCAGAAAGAAAAGTGCATTTTTTTTAAAACTAAGTACTAACTTGGGATTTCCCCCGGCCCATTGTCAAGTCAGCCGAACCCACGGCTCCTCCATTGTGATGATAATGGATTCCGTGTTGTTGGCGCAAAGGTCGTGAGGTCACCGTAAGCTCCTTAATGGACTGTGAAATAACTTTAACTGCATTAACCTCTCTGGATCACATGGGTGGCACCAACAGCCACTCCTGAAATTCTCATTCGCTTATAGAGACAATACCATTAGATTATTATATTTTCCATTTGGAACAGCACTAGACTCAAAGCAATTATGCAGCTAAGCAGTTCCATTAAGTGAATAGGACCTTAAAGAAGATTAACTAGAAAGTCTCTGACACTAGGTAGCAGGTGGGGGGAGGGGCAGACATTCCAAAATGTCACCCTACTTTATAAGCCTTAAACTCAAAAGTGGCTGCTACTCTGGGGTTTAGGCTATAGACACAGGGGACAGAAACTTATATTCCTATATGTTGAGAGGTGGTGTGTGTGTGTGTGTGTGTGTGTGTGTGTGTGTGTGTGTGTGTGTCCCCAAATGGGTTCTTTCTGCTAAACTGTACATGTATATGTGCATGCCCAAATGGATTCTTTCCGCTTTCTAAACCGATGGGTTAATCTAGAATAGACACATCTCTCCATCTATTCATTTCCCTATGTAACCAAAAGCATGGTAAGTAGAAAGAACTCAGACCAGAGAAAACTATACTGGAACCCCAGGCTAACCTTTCCCTGGCTTTCTGGGCAACACACCTCCTTTCCTCAGTAACTGAAATTCAGCCATTCCAATTTCCACCTTTTAATTACCGTGTTTAAAAGATTAGAGTGATCTCCTCTAAAAGCCCACAAAGCTAGGAAGTGAGTTTCTGAAGGCTGAGAATGATTGTTCCTGGTTTGTCTGTTACAGTCGGGCATCTGTTTACCCACAAGTGAAACCCCATTAGATAAATATCCAAGAGAGATTTAAAGGGTACCACGGTCATCAGTATTATCATTAAAGTACCTCATTGTCATCTTGACGTGACATCACAGAAACACACACCACATTAAACAGATGCCTTAAATGCAATTTGATTTCCTAGTGGGATAGGGACTGAAGCCTGAAAACGAAGAAGACCCTATTTTGTGCTTCTAGAATGTATGCTTTAATGTTTTGAAAATCATAATCCATATTGCAGTCATTTTGCCTTTATTCATCATAGCCCTTTAACAATTCTGGGGACTCTATTATCATTGAAGGTGTCTTAGAACTGGGAAAACACAATGAACTAGTTGGAGATAAAAAATGTCCTTTCTTTGATCTTGATGTGTGTGTGTTGTGTTTTAACCTTGAAAAAATGTTTTTTCTTTCTATTTTTTTTTAAGGATTTGATAGGAATCAGTTATTGTTTTCCAGCAGTAAAAACAAGAAGGTGAGCCTAAGACAAGCTTGGCCTATCAAGTAGAAAATGATACTGCCAGTGCTGACCAAAAATTCTGATTGGGTAAGTCATATCTCTGCTAAATCTACATTCTTCAAAATAGCATCATGATAGCTATAGTTATGTAATAAAAACCATTTATGGGAATCTTTGCCTGTTTTCATGGATGCTGCTTTGATTTGTCTGGTCAGAACCATCACGATTCAGATTGTCATCCATCAAATGGATCAGTCAGCTTACTATATCCATTAATTTGGGAACCAGTTATTGGGCTGTGAATACCGCTCTGGTGGTAGAGACGTGTCCGCCATGCAGGAAGTCCTGGGTTCTATTACCAGCTAACTTAAAAACTCTGGGCTGTTGATGTGTGCCTGCAATCCCTGTGCACAGGAGGTGGAGTCAGAAGAGGCATAAGTTCAATGTTTTCTGCAGCTTCATAAGGAGTTCAAAGCCATCCTTAGAACCATGAAACCCTGCCCTAAAAAGGGGGAAAGCCATGTGCTTTTTGTGTGCCAAGCATTTTCTATATATGTGTATCCAAGAGATACAGACTAGGCAGTCGTTTGAGCATGAGGTGAGATCACCATAGTGGTTGAGACCCACCCTAGGAATGTGGGACTCAGAAAAGCTATTATCCCTCACGCTTGATAGTTGAAGAAGTAATGGTGTCTTCCAAATTGGCCCATCCTTCTTGCTTCATCACAAAAAACGCTCCTTCCTAAAAGCCTGGGTGTTCCAGAATACCTTCTGCTGCCTTTGTTCATCTTCCAGCTCCTCTAAATGGCTTTCCAACCTGCCAGCCCGTGGTGAGCCTGAGCTACCTCCAGGAAACATCAGTGTGCTCAGGATCTCAGACATGACTGATAGATCAATTGCTTCCACCTCTTACAGCCCAGTTCTGAAGCCACAGCTCACCCAGCTAAGTGGTCTACAAATATAGACAGAGCACCTGGTATGCAACAGCAAGGAGCTGGCTGGACTCTGCTTTCTGCTTTGGCAATGTGGATTGATAAGGATGCAATCAGCTATTGTTTGATGGGGTAAGCTTAAGGCAATCGAGTGTTCTCGGTAATGCTTAGTGTTCAAGCCAACAGTGTCAACACATAGCAATGAATACAGAGTGCTGACTCACCAATGTAGGGCTCCACAGTTCTCTTGCGTCCATTGTACTGCCAGGGACATGACCACACTGGATAACTGGATAAAGTGCACACAACTTTGAAATGTCTACAGCTACACAGAAGAAAATTGTACATGATAGCCAAATGGAAGTCATCCCAGCAATGAAAGGATGGTTTAACATCCCCTGATCAATATATTGTATCTGTCTATATATATAAACATATATGTATATGTAAAGTCATGTTAACAGAATGAGAAACAGAACTCACAAGCCACATGATCATCTCAATAGATATAGAAGGGAAAATCATTTTGACGAAATCCAATGCCCTGTGATTTAAAGTGCAAATAAACCAAGGAAATCTATCCATCCAGAAAGAAAAATAAGGTTGAACATTTATAACCAAAGAAGCCCTGCCCCTAACAGTGTAATAATGAAATAATGGTGAAATATAATGCTTCTCTTTGTCTCAGGAATAAGAAAACATACCTGCTACTTCTGTTGGGCATTTGTAGTAGAGGCTTGTGGGTAATTAAGCAGTAAAGAATGATTAAAGTAATCCATATTGAAATGAGAGCTGCAGTGCCACTCCATCCACAAAGGACATGACCTTCTTTATAGAAAAGTCTAAATAATCCACTAAAAAGTTATCAGAACAAATAATGAAATCACAGGGTTGCAGGATGCAAGATCAATACAGGAAAGTCAATCACGTTTCTTTATACTTCCAAATGAACAATCTAAAAAAAAAATGAAGAGAACAATTCCATTTATAATAGTTTTGGGGGAAAAATGAAATGCTTAGGAAGAAATTGAATGAGAGAAACCTAAGCTTAGACTCTGAAACACAAACAGACAAATACACCATGGAAAGTCACTAAAGGACTTAGTGCACAAATGGAGACACAAGCCACACGCTCACAGATTAGGAGAGAATACTCTCTGTAACTGCTGCGACAATGTGGACTGGTTTTGTCTGTTTTTGTTTTGGTAGAAATTAACAATTTGATTCTAAAATTTATATAGAGTAAGGGACCCAAAGGAGATAGAATGATCTTGGAAAAAGATAAAAGTGTTTTAGAGCACAGACACATGAAAGTTGGTTACAGTACAACAGTAGACAAGATACTGTGGAGTGAGCTTGAGACCTGTATTCAGATTAGATGGCTGCAGAGACTCTCTCAGATACAGGCTTGTGATGGTCGGAGACCTTTATGACTTAAATTACTACTTAAATAAACTCATTATTAAATGCATTTATTTAATTTTATGTTTTTAATGTGCTTATTATCTTTAGAGATGGTATGTATCTATCTGTTTGCTTTCTGTCACTGTAAAAAATACAATGACCCAAAGTAACTTGTGGAGAAAAGATTTATTTCACCTTATATTTCAAGGAAAGATTTCGTCTCTGAAGGAGATCAAGGCAAAAACTCCAGGCAGGAACCTGGAGGAAGGCACTGAGACAGAGGCCCCGCGCGGAGTAATCCGCCCACTGTGCTTCCTTCATTACTCTACAACCCCGGAGCCCGGCTCTCCCACATAGCCCTAGTTTATTTCAAGTTGACCCAAAACTTGTCTGCCTGCAGCACCTTGCTATGTATCCTTGACTAGCCTTGTGCTCACTACGCAGCCCAGTCCGCAGTCCCCTCCCCGGAAGGCTCAGCCTCCCAAGTGCCAGAATTACAGGGATATGCCAATCAACCCAGCTGTTAAATCAAATTACCTCCCCTAAGACAAGTAAATGACTGATAAACTCCCCGTCAGAGGGTATCACACTGAAGGCTACAGCCAAGTCAGACCATAACAAATGTCGAGGCTGGGAAGACTTACACCCCTCCGGCATTGCTTCAATCACTTGGAAAAGAATCTAGCTTTTCTCATGACTAAACATTGAGTTTTTGTATAAGCCTGTAATTCTACTCTATAATTTTTGTATAAGCCTGTAATTCTACTCTATCTGTGAGAATGAAAACATATTTCCACACAAAAGCTTATCTATGACTGTTTATATTAGCATTATTTAGAATAACCAATGAAAGGAAATATCTAAAGGACCAGCAGGCAAACACAGGATTTTCACACAACAGAGTGTTACACAAAAGGAAAAAGAAAGTGTTGATGCAGTAGAGACAAGCTTTAAAAACACGAGCTCCAACTATACCAGGCAAACTAAGCTAATTGCAAAGAGACACGTATGTTATCATCGGTTTCAGATGGATGATATAGTCTGTGGGTATGGGGTTTCTTTCTAAGGTAAAATGAAATTGCCTTACATTGATCAAGGTACTAGTGTACATATCTACAAATATTCTAGAATCCACTGGCTCGAATACTTTATATAAGTGAGTTGTATACTATCTGAATTGTATCATGCAGTACATATTTTATGACGTGTACTCTAGAACTCTATCTTTCAGCTACAGGGAGCCATTCCCAATAATAAGTACCCAACATAAAGAACTTATTACTCCAAGAAATAAGGTTCAGACTCAAACTGGAGTAAGAGTTAAAGCAGGTGGCAGCAGGCCTTTGAAGAAATAGGAATATCAGTTTAATTTGTGCAAAAAGTCTAGGTCAGTTTAACCTTTGCTCCTCCCACATGGGCAGGAAGGGGGACCTGATCTCTTCAGTCCTAAATAATCAGCACTATTTCCATGCCTGAATGTCAGAACCCTCAGCATGGTCCCCGCTCCCTTCTAAGCTGGCTTTGTCAGCTTTGGTTTCCCATGTGGTCTTCTCCAGTTCCCACAGTTCAGCCCAGATCTATCTTTGCTTTAAGATTCCTAAATTGACAGCAGCTCTCTTCTGTAGTACATACCACTGACATTATCCCTCTGAAAGTCAGAAATAATATTTTCCATATTCTAAGACGGAGCAATATTTAACAACTAAGTATGTGATCCTTTCAGGATAAATACAACCTCAGAGCTCAAAGAGAGACCCTGAGATCCATTTCTTGTCTGTGTGGAGAGGAGAGCTAATGGGCGGTGGTGTCTGTGGGTAAGTGTTCTTGCTGAAGTTTATTTGCTTCGGGTCCTAAGGTGGCTGAGCATGTGCCACAAAGGGGCCGGCTGCCTTACATCGTTCTGTCTGAACGGCTTTACCTTCCCAGGCCTTGCTCCCATTAGCGCCCACCACATGATGGATTTGTAATCCGCGCAGGCATTTTTCATACATCAGAAGACACTTTTAAAAAGCCCGGAGATACATTTATTAATTTCACACTCTTCAAGGACATTTCAAAATTCCCTAGTGGGCCGTTTCTTTTTCTCTCTTCAATGTGTCTGATCTAAGAAAAATATCGAGCTGGATTCTGTTTGCTCCTTCATCTTTAGGAAGGGAAGGTCTAGAAAGTCCTCTGTGAAGATTCACTGAAGTTCACGTGCTCACCAACCTTCTACATGAACCACATCAAGACTCAGTGATGTGGTCAAGTATATCAGGCTTCAAAGCCCTCGGATAAAAGATGTGAGATGATCAACTTTGATATTTTGGCTCAGGGTTTCTGAGGTTTCAGTCTGTGACTGCTTGGTTCTGTCATTTTGATGCCTGTGTGAATACTGTGGCAAATGGGCAGTGGTGGAAAATCTTCTGTCATGACTACAGGGGAGCAGAGAGTAGGGGCCAGTGTCCCAGCATATCCACTGAAGTCACATCCCAATGACCTGACTTCCAGCAATCCAAATCCCTGGTAGATTCCTTCACTTCCCAATAGTTCCAAATGCTGGTGACAAAGTGTTAGTCATCCAAGCCTGTCTCATACGCCTGGAATTCACAAAACACTGAGCCACTGAAGATAGTTATATAAGAATGTATAAGACTCAGCCCTCAAGGGGTAAGGGCAATATTATGAGATGTCTTACCTGTAATGTCCAGCTCTGGGCAATAAACGTCTTTAAAAATGGACCAAAAAATGGACAGAGAAAGGGGAAAGAGAGAGAGGGGGGAGGGAGAGATGGGGGGAGAGACAGAGAGAGAGAGAGAGAGAGAGAGAGAGAGAGAGAGAGAGAGAGAGAGGGGGGGGGAGCTGGTTAAGTTCTGGTTGCATAAATATAATTTGGATCCTGAGAATCCACAGAAGGTGGGCATGTTTATCACCATGGCAACAGTGTTGGGAAGGCTGAAAGAGACTGGTCCCTGGGTTCACTGGCCAGTTAGCCTGGCCTGCTCAGCATGCTCCAGACCACTGACACTGTATCAAAGAGCAAGATAGTTCTCCTCTGGCTTCCTTCCACATGTTATGCACCCAGACACACCCACATGAGTACAGGGTTTAACACAGGAAGACACAGGACCAAGTTTTTGTGAGAATTCACAGGAGAAATTGTACCTCTCTGGAATTGGTGGTGCTTCAGATGCACTGGAAAGGGATCTGATTTCAATAAGTTAATGAAGGGAGCAAAAGTTTGGAAGACAAAAGGAGATGGAGAGACACAAAGCTTGAGATGGTTCAAGAAAAGGTGAGTTACCGTGTTTGGCTGTACCATGGAGAGCAATAGGAAAAGAATCTTTGGAAAGAAATTGAAGGTAGAACAGGATCATAATCTGTATTAAAGACATGTGGATTTTTGACTCTTACAAGTCCAAACAAGCATTAATGAGTACTTTCTAGATAAAACATAAGGGTATTTTCCAGTGGAATTCAATTGATGCCATTGTTAGATTATTGTTTGTCCCGCAAAGGGTCAATGTTTCAGAACATTAGTCCTTGGGGTGGTGATGTTATGTCTAGGTGGTATAGAATCTTCAAAAGATGCCGCCTTGTGGGTACTAATTAGGTCCTTTAGAATGCTGTACCCAGAAGGGATTAAGAAAGCACGACTGTCTCGCCAGCTCACTGTGATCTCTGTCCCTCTTGCACACACTCCAGCCTTGATGCTATCCACCACGCTGGGATCCAGCCAGGGTTGCCCTCTCCAGAAACAACAACATCATAGCCCTCAAACTTACAGCCTCCACGCCCTGAGTTGAATAAGCCTCTGTCTCTTTTGAAGGTCCTTCCTTCTTTTGTGATAGTGGTAAGGAAGAGAATACTAGACCGGCTGGATCTAGAGCATGAGGAAAGGAAAAACTAAAACTCCACCTGTGGCTACATGAGAGATTCAGGTGACTGTGAAACAGTGAGGGTGACCGCTCAGCTCCCCAGGGGAGTCAGCGTGTGAGGAGAGGTCAGGACTCTAGAGTGTAAACTTGGAGTGGCTTAAAACATCTTGAAACAAACAGACAGCTAGATCATAAGGGGGAATCAGGCCCCATGAAGCAGATTTCGGACCTATCCTTTAAGGGTTGACCAAGATGCTTGTGACTATGAAGAAAGAATGAATTCTGGTGGAATATTTACCAGGGTGCTTCCCAGCCAGAACCATTTGGAACAATTTCCTGTTGTTTATAAGACATTGGTTTTATGATAGTTTTTGTCAAAGAAACCCCAAACACTATCACGACCTTATAGTTTCATAACCTTTTGCAATTTATTATTTACCAACTTATAATGCACCTTTCAAACATCTAAAGAATTTAGGAAAATTTATTGGTCAAACTAGCTTTCAAACAGTTTCTAGCTTAAATAGTCTTCAGAAAACCAATGAGAAATCCAGCAAAAGCTTAGGAGCTAGGATAATTATCATTAAAGAATAGTTAATATAGCTTATAATTAATTAATGGGGACTAACCTCAATGAGACCCTCAAGTTCCAACATCATTTGTAAGTGGATCAATTTTATAAAACCATCTCATAGTAAAAACAGAAAAAATGGACTCAAGTTTTAAATTAATAAAGCAAACTATGAAGGTCAGCCCTAGCCTTTACAACTGTGGTAGGACAGAGAGAACTCTTCACTAAACCCAGAGGTTAAATAAAGGAATCGGGACAGAGGAAACACTTATTCAAGGCAATCCTGGAATACCACAGGATTAAACATGCCCAAGAGAGGCTGTGACATTAAGGGAAAAGCTCCATTTCTCAGTAATAAAATATTCTTTATTTAACTGTTTCATCTTTTTTTATAGATATACATCACAAGAAGAACTCACTCCTTGCCAGTAACTGAAACTCAAATTCTAGGAAGAAAAACCTGCACGTTTAACTAATTGCTTCCTTTTTTTATTTTTCTAAGTAAGTGAATAGCTGTTTCATTTGGCTGGGGGCAGCCAGGAGGGAAGCCCTTCTGTTTGTTAAAGTAACTATATTTGGTTAGGGAAGATGGAGCTATAACTACTTTGAAGGATAACCTTGACTTCTCTGACAAAATCCCCTCCTGAAAATCATAAGCAATATTCACTGTAACGGTTAACTCAGCACTAAGGATGGTGTGCACAACTCCCAGCATCCTGTACTAAGGATGGTGTGTGCAAACTCCCATCATCCAACACTAAGGGGGTGTGTGCAAAATCCCAGCATCCTGCACTAAGGATGGTGTGCGCAAACTTCCAGCATCCTTTTGGGTTTTCTATTTAACCATAACTTTGCCTTCTTCTCTTTGGTGATGCTGAGACCCGATTTTACTCTTAAATATAGACTACAGTTTTTCAAATCCCTTTAGAACTTTTCATACAACTCATATCAGTTGAAAGTGTTTTTAAACATATCAGTTGAAAGTGTTTTTAAACAAAAAGAAAATCCTGGAGCTATGTGAAGCAGCAAGAACCCTTTAGAAATACCAGGGGACTGTCTCATCTCGAGTTTCTGCATGAACTTCTTTCACAGGCAGTTGTGTTTGGCATACGTCTTCCACACTGGAGGTCTGTCTGCTCCCAGAAGGCTCTAGTGTTTATAGCTACAACTCCAAACTCCAGCCCTCTGTATCTCTGATTTAGTACAAGGGAACTCAAGGAAGTTTTCCCACTGAAACCTGGAAATGGGAGGAAGCCCAGCTCTGAAAACTGGATAGCTTTCTTACACTCAGATTTGAGATGCAGAAAAAATTCTGGTGGCTGACCCTAACAATCTTTGGGACTGTGGACAACTAAGAAAACTCCACCTCCTTTTGGCCTTGGTTTCTCTATAACATCCTTAAGATAGTTGTAAAAACAGAACAGTTTGTATGACATGTAAACGAACACTTAGTAAATGTTTTATCATGTGATCTTCCTCCAGGCAATTTGCAATGACTGGGAGATTATAATGCAAATATGTCTAGAAAATGGTTGAGAATATATTCCGAGGCAATAAAATCTATGTAAATAAGAGGCAAGCATCACAAATTAGCTTCTGCACACAGTAAGTTGCATAGTGAAATGAATGCTGGTGTGGAGGACTTACATGTGCAATGATTTGAAAGTGTGTGAAGGAGGCTGCCATGCACGAGAGACGGGAGGAAGGGTGAGCACTCTGGGTTCCGTTGTGTTGCTCTGTTCAACACCCTTACACCAAGCAAACTGGAGGAAAAGGGTTCACCCGGCTTTCCATGCTGCAATCCATCAATGAGGGGAAGTCAAGACTAGAGCACACAGCAGTACACCCACAGCTAAGGGTAAAGAGAAAACAGACATGCGCAACTCCTGTCTTTTTGCTTTCTCCACTCATAAACAACCCAGCCCCAGTAGTGTTGACACCTATAGTATGCTAGGACTTCCTCCATTGATTAAAAATCAAGACAATTGCCCATAGATGCACCAACAACCCGAGCTAAACAATTTTTCATTAATATTATCTTCCCAAGTGTTTCTAGGTTGTGTCAAGTTGAAACCAGACAGCACACGTTGCTGCCCACAGGAGACCTTTCTAGAAGGATCATAAGTATCGATCTGACTGGTCTTTGTTGTCAGCACTGCCTAAATTCAATCGTGATCAAGAGAACAGAAAGCTGAAGGGAACGGAGCCTTCACAGATTTTGGAACTCGTTCTGATCTTCAGAGCCCACTGTGGATCCTATCTAAAACGCATCCAGGAGTCAGAAAGATGGCTGCCAGGGTAAAGGCCCACTTGGTTACTAAGCTAGAAGAATCACCTTTGACCCCGAAGGTGGAAAGAAGGAATAGATTACTGCAAATTGTCCTCCCACCTCCACAGGGGCTTGCTTCAATCCTCACCTCCATAGAATGAGGGGAAAGTCTTTTGTATCTTACAGAACCTAGTGGAGAACCCTTTCTGAATGATCTCCCCTGGCTTTTTGACCAGAGCTTCCTTTCTTCCCCTTTGTTGCTTTGGTGACTAGCAAACTTCATACTGAACTCAGTTCCCACAGACCTACCTTGGAATCTCTGAAGGTGTGGACACACTTTCAAGTCTCAAAACGGAATGATTCTTTCACCACTGTCCTTTCATTTTGATTGGGAAATGACTTAATTTTATTTTTAAGTCATTAGATTTTGAGCTGCTCTAGTCTCCCCATGCAATGTTATACTCTTATCTTAGTCAACAGGGGTTTATTAATACCCCAAGAAACTGGGGTGCTTCCCTTCACTTCAGTAAGAGAGAAACCTCTTAGAAATAAGATTTTAAAGATTCTATTCTTAATTATGTGCATGTGTGTGTGACTGCGTGTGGGTGAGTGCAGGTACCCTGATCAGAAGAGGCCATTGGATCGTGTGGAGCTGGAGCTAGAGACCCTTGGGAGCTGCCTGACATGGGTGCTGGGAGTCAAATATGGGTCCTCTGCAAAAGCAGTATTTGTTAATTGTGAAGTCCGGGCTCTAGCTCCCCACACCCCAGTTTTTTTCCCCAATAGCCAATGTTAAAAGATTGACATTTTTGTTTGTTTATTCTTAATACAGTTCAATACTAATGAAAGGTCAATAAAAATAGCTAAAAGACAGCATCAATATATAAAAGTCTATACTATGGATTCTAAAATCAATATTGCAATAAAACTTGAGAAAATTCTTCAGGAAGGTTAGAGCTATCGAGATCAACCATTTTAATGTCTGGCAGTACTTATTTAAATATTCAAATTACCGAAGAATAAGATAACTGAGCCCAATTCCTATAGGAACTGCAGCAACAGGACAGCTGTTTCAAATTGGGTTTGTTATAATAGAACGTTAACTAAGGGGCACATGTGATGGCTCAGTGGATACAGGGGCTTGCCATCAAACCTGACGACCTGAGCTTGATCCCTGGGGTTCACACGCTGGAGGGAGAGAACCCTTCACACCTGGGTCATGATGGGGTGCATACACATATATAATAAATAAATAAAAGTTTACTTAACAATAAAGTCTGAAATTTTAGATGAAATAAATAGAAGATAGATAGTTGATGATATAGATATAGAGGTATAGATATAGATATAGATATAATATAGATATAATATAGATATAGATATAATATAGATATAATATAGATATAGATATAGATATAGATATAGATATAGATATAGATATAGATATAGATATAATATAGGTATAGGTATAGGTATAGAGATAGAGATAG
>BDUI01000131.1:90475-92975 GCA_002335545.1 Apodemus speciosus
GATAGATAGATAGATAGTATATTGATAGAAGGTAGGTAGGTAGGCAATAGATAGATGACAGATGATAGATATGTAATTTAAAAGAGAACAAAGATGCATGGTGTGATCATACAATATAAATTGAGTTAGAAGAATTGACTCCCGGAAGTGAGGGCTTAGGTGCTGACAGGCTGTGGGGAACTTAGATTCTACCACACCAGCTCTGAAAAGGAAATAATGAGAAGCAAAGAAAGCAAGTCCATGCAAAGGTGTCCATTGTTACCTATCGAATCCGGTCTGTCAGCTGCCAAAGCAACAATGTGTACAGATGTGTAGACAGACTGGCATGTGGTTGTTCCTAATCCTGCAAGGAGAGGTGATGAGAACACGCGGAATTCTCAGAAGA
The DNA here is from genome assembly GCA_002335545.1 of Apodemus speciosus. Classification (NCBI taxonomy): domain Eukaryota; kingdom Metazoa; phylum Chordata; class Mammalia; order Rodentia; family Muridae; genus Apodemus; species Apodemus speciosus. The sequence goes on from BDUI01000131.1 coordinate 90,861, forward strand.
TCCAGAATCTACTAGAAGGTCGGCTCCCAGGAGGTGGGGCACTCGTCTCTGCTGGCCCCTCTGCCAGGAATGCTCAGGTGCTTAAAAGGTGTCTGACACCTTCCATTTGCTGGGTAAAAGACTAGACCACAGCAAACATCTGGATACAGATTCCCTGGGTAGCAAATGCTCACTTTCTAGTTTTCTAATAGTTAGATGAAGCAATGTTAGAGGAGTAACTCAGTAGCTCATTGCTAGAGTGCTTGTCTCATGCACAGGGCTCTGGATTCTAATCCCACCACAACCCCTCTCTCATGCTCACAACTGAAGAAAATAGGTGAATTTTTAACAGATCTTTTTTTTAAAAAAAAAGAAAAAGAAAAGAAACAGAAAAAGGAAAAATTAAGAATCTATGTCTAAGACACCTGTTAAACTAATTATGTAACAAAGTAATTCTGATTTGAAATGTGGGAAGTATAGAGATTAGAAAGTGTTCACATAATAGTCTCCTAAATGGAAAATCTAMTGTATCTAATCTAATCTAGGAGACTGAGTGCAACTTTTGATGCTCAGTGGGTCACCTGACTCTCCTGGAGCGCCCCACACTCTGCGCACGCGCACTTGTCACTCAGTTAAGGAAGCCTGGAGGGCACAGAAGGTGAGCACAAAAGCTTGGTGATTGACTGGTTGACTGGAAAGAGGGAGACATGAATCTGCAGGACATACTGTCGGCTCCAGATGGTTCCCTGAGGAAGAACAGGAGGCAATCCCAGATCTCTGCCCCGGGGGCGGGGGTGTCTGTCAATTAGATGCATCAGGAAAGTTCAGTAGAGGCAAGGTGGGACTATGAAGGATGGAGTCATTCCTCAACCAAGCCCTTCCCGATACCGTCATCTCTTCTGGAGCTGTCTGCAGGGCATCCTCATGTGTGACTGGGTCTAATCTACACACGGCTCTCCAAGAGCCTCTGCACATCTTCACGTTTTAAATGAGCGAGAAGTCAATTCCGCGTCACGGTTCTGTTTGTGCCTCTCCTCAAGCGCTGAGCTTCCGATAATTTTTCCTCAAAAAAAAAAAAAAAAGTTTATTTGCTGCCAAAGAGAAAGTACGGGTCTTTGTTATTAATGTTGTAGAAATACAAATATGTCCACCTCAGGAAGGAGTCTTCATTAACTCCCACAGCCCAGAAAATTAAGGCACGCCTCATCAGGATCCACGCTTGCTGCTGTGGGCTAAATTGCAAGGGATTAGTTGAGTTACTGAGAACCGTAATGCTGATGGAGCGGTTTCCACGCGAGTGAAGGATAAACAGCGATTAATTTCAGCCAATAAATAATGGTTTGAGGCCCACATTGAAAGAGGGACAATTACTTTTACATTTTTCCTGCCAAATGAGCTGGTAAGAGAAAACAGGGGAGTTGGCCGCGTAAATCAGTCTTAATTTTATCTTCCCCATTAAAAAGCAGCCATTAAGACCATCTTCGGCTCATTTCACCCTCCTCTTGTTCACTTTTTCAATTTGCACAAAAGGGGGGAGTTTGCTCCTCATAAAATTTCACTTTGGCCAACCTATCATTTGCATCTGGGCCAATAAATAGCAATTAGCATAAACATTTAAATCAGGAACTGGAACAAATCCTTGTTCCCCCAGCAAGCTGTTAAATTACTGTGTTTTACTATATATAAGAAGCACTAAACAAAAGAGCTGCCGGGCGCTGTGATCCTCTTCAGAATAAGACATGGTTGAGAGAGAAACGATAACTCTGCACCCATGAACTTCCTCAGGCACTCTGATGAGGACCGTCTTCAGTGGGCGTGGCCTCTTGAATTCCGGTTCCTTGCCCACTGTTGAAATTATCACCCAAACAAGTAAACTTTCACCTAGTTTTATGAAATCTGAAACTGTAGTAAGGAAGTCCTTGTGGGAATGAAGGTTTTAGATTCTTATTAAAGAAGGAATCCACGGAACCTCTCTGGGATAAAATCATATTCTTCACGAAGACGACTTGGGTTTAACCAGGAGATGAGACCTGGTCCGTAGGCTGCAGAGAAGTAAGATTGCCCTATGCAGAGAATCTCAGGATGCGGCTGTCTGTGGCCATAGCTCCCTCTGCCTGATGGAGCACCCATCACCCA
>BDUI01000131.1:97975-116072 GCA_002335545.1 Apodemus speciosus
ACTCCTTTGTACACTTAATAACTATATTTTGAGTATCTGCTATTGCCAGTTGTGGTACCAGATCCTAGGGGCATAATGATAAGTAAAATATACCCTATCCTAACTCTGATGAAGTTAGCACAACTAGAAGCTATCATAAAATAAATAATCCACATGTGTATGTGTATTGTGCATGTAAGTATAAGGGTATACATATATGTGCGTGTGCGTGCTTGTGTACCTGTGTACACCAAGACCTATTATTAGCTGTTTTGATATCTAAAAGGCCTGAAAACAGGATGACTTGTATACGTTTCCTTAGCAGTTAAAACCCAATATATTGGTATATAATTATTTATTTATTGCTCCATCCATAGATCTGCTATCCACCTATCCATTTAGTTGGAAAATTTGAAATTTCAATGTGCTTAATTATACAGCGATGGCTCAATTCTTTGAAATATTAGTTATGTACTGTATCTCTTTAAAGAAATGTAATTAAATCCATAAATAGATCCAATATCAATGGGTTCAAGTAAGAGAACTAGAAAGGGATATTTGGAATTGGAGATTATTATTTTGCACTTTTTGGGTTTAGTTTTGAGATGGGATCACTCATCGCACTGACAGTCCTACGACTCTCCAGGTAAGTGAGGCCGGCCTTGAACTCCAGGCTCTTGGGCTTCTACCTGCCAGAGTGCCCTATGACAGGAGTGTCTCCACACCTGGCTTAGGTAGAATATACTTAAATGAGGATTATTGTGATTCTCAATAACCATCAGGATGCGGTGGTATTAACCAGTGAAGGGTTAGCTGGTTTAGGAGAAGTTGAATTTATTTGAAAACAAAGCTCTCTCAGGTGGATAAGTGAGACCTGAAAACCAAGAAGAAACAGACAGGAGGACATCAGGAGGGGAGGCCCAAGTGGCAACACTACTACAGATAAAGGTGAACCAAACGTGGATTCTTTGATGGGGATGAAGTAGGTGTTTGGTGGACTGGATACGGTAATTCTTGCTGTTTTTGAGAACTTGACTGACATCTTAAACCATTCACAGGTGTAGTCCTATCTGCCCTCCCCATTCCTACTCTAGCCTTAAAACCTTAAAACCTTAAAAAAGGTTCATAGTGTTCAGTCTTTGGTCACTAGCCAAAGGCTCACAGGCAGGCTGATCCCTCGAATCTTTAGCCCCTCAGAGGTGTTCTGGACTAAGACATTTACCAGGCTGGTTGGAAAAAATTCCTAGTAGCCTACAGCTTATGACTGTCCTTCTGGGTCTCCTGTCAGTCTGTGATGCCCACTGACGACGAGTCTTACAAAAATGACTGGATGATCATAAAAATATTATCATAACAGAAAGAAATTTCACTACCTATTAAGCACTGAAGGCCAAAATATAATATGATATAATATAATATAATATAATATAATATAATATAATATAATATAATATAATATAATATAAAATGCAACCTCTTAGCTTTTCTAGAAATCTGTAGAAAAATGTCGGGAAAATTTCACTGGGTCAAAAGCCACATTTACGTGATGGTAAATAGTGAAGGACAATAACTGATCATCTGTTAATCTGGATGTTTGACCACATGGTGTGAGTGGCAAAAGACTAGAGAGTAATTAGCAATTGGCCAAATATTTGACTTTTCATTTGATTGGTTGGTTTCAAACTTTTTTCTACCCCAACATCCTGGAGGGTTACAGCATCAGTTAGAGAAATTCTTGGGGAGGGGGTTTGGAGGAGGGCTGTTCAGCTCAGAATTAAGGGACAGCAATGGAAAACGTCCCTTGGGTGACTCTGAGATGTGCCTCTTGGGAACCATCATGTGGTGAAGGTAGTGTAGAAATGAGGCGTTTTATGAGTGAGCAGGTACAGCAGCGTCACTCTGAAAATGACATCATCAATTGCGGCATGTAAGCCCTCATTTCCAAAGGTGAACATTCTAGATTGATTTTTTTAAGGCTAGACTTACAAGAGAAAAAAATGGAAATAGAAACTAAGTGAAGGTTGACACGGAAATTGACCCAGAACTTTACACGGAACTGATAAGCTCCACAAACAGTGTGGGGAGCCTGAGGCACAGTCGCCTCCCTTGGGTCATCCCTGCAAAGGCCTTTGGGGGCGAGGATGGTCTATTTAAAAAAGATCAATTTTCCCTTCTCTCCCTCTTTTCTTAAAGGTGCCTGTTAAATTATTCAACATGTGTGTGTTACTTCTTTCCAAAAAAGAATTCACCTGGTTTTACAACCTGGCATTTTATAGTCCTAAAAATTGTCAAGTTACTGAGAATTGTAAAACACTCTTGAATTTTTTTTTTTAAAAAAACCAATCCAATATATGTATTTCAGCCTTATAAGTACATATGTTTAAAAACAAAAGCTAAGTTTGATAGTTGGTTTTCTCTTTTTGTGCGACAGTGACTGTGCTTTGTGTGTGTGTGTGTGTGTGTGTGTGTGTGTAAAACACACCTGATCTAAATGCCCACTGCCTGCAGACACACACAATTTAACTATATTAAACCAAAGATTAATGTCCAGAATTAGGTGACTAATATACCAGATGAGCTTAGCCATTTAATTAATACCAAGTGTTCAAACATAAAATACAAGAACTCTTACCTCCACTTTAACGTATAATTTACCTGGACAATTAAGAAAGATGGAATCACGGAAGTATAATACACTTACAACTCTCTTCCCTGTGCCTTGATTAATTGTTTTGTTCTTGACCATGCCTGGGTGGATTCCCAATTTTCTGAGGGGCACTGTATATATGTCTAGTGAGGAGGGCTTTCCTGTTTCCTGTGACTCAGAAGAAAAATGGTTATAGGCACATTCATGGTACTTGGAAGGGCATTCGTCTCCTGCGGTGACCTGGATCCAGTCCTAAAACCTACCTGTAAGCTCTCACGAGAGACAGGTGCATTGTCCTTAAATCTGAAGCCCCATGATCTCTCTCACACCTAAGGGATATCCTCTCAACTACTTCATTTTGAAAAGTTACAATCTATGGGAAAAGAAAGAAAGAGAGAAATAAAGGAAGGAAGGAAGGAAGGGAGGGAGGGAGGGAGGGATGGGGGGAGGAAGGAAGGAAGGAAGGAAGGAAGGAAGGAAGGAAGGAAGGAAGGAAGGGTGTCCCCAAATGACCTCACTTAAGATCATTCATGGAAAGAAACAGGCTGAGGAAAATTAAGGTCAAGGAATAGGACCTGGAGGGCACGCCACAGTTGTGTGAATTGTCTGCCACTATAATCGGTGTCTTGAACATTATTCTAAAGCAACTCTGTAAATATTCATGGTGTTAGAAATTCAAATATTCACATGAACTATTTCTTTAAAAAAATGATAGCATCCAGATATAGTATGAACGGTCACTGTGGCTGGGGATAGCACTTTTAGTGTTGGCTTTGTGGAGATTTAATGGCTTGATATTGAGACAGCCTAGAAGACCTAGCGAGGGGAGCCCCATCAGTGTCTTTGCTGATAAATGGGCTCATGGAGGTAAAGACAGGGATGGATGTCAAGGTCCTGTGGGAAGCCTGAAAGCGACAGACACGTGTGTGACAGAGCATTTGCTTCTTAGTATGTTATATCCCGCTTCTATCTATTTCTAAACTAAGCTCTACAAGTGGACATTTGACTACTTTAAATGTATGTTAAAATTATCCAAGATCAATAATTACTTTTAGAACTCAATTGAAAACAACGAGCCTTCTCTTCAGGGACATACGCTGTTTGTGGATGCCTTCAACTTTCAGAAAATGAGTCTGCATGCACTTGATAAGATACCATCTGCTTTACACACCAAGTCTTATTGTAGCACTCTCCAACCTTGCTCCGTGTGCATCTTAGCAGCAGGGGGTCCCCTTTCCCTGCCCTCTTCCCTTTGTAGATGCATGTTAAGTCTCCGTGGACAGAAGGATCATATATATGCTGTTTGCTTGAAATTTCAATGCCCCTAATACAAAACAGTCCCTGGTGAATATGGCCAGATTTAACAATTAAAATATAGAATGCTTGTAATTTGATGTATATAGAAATAATCATTGTTCTGAATTCCAATGAGAAGTCATATATGTTACCTGACAAATATTTCTTGAGGAAAATGAAGAATTTTTATTTATTTATTTATTTATTCCATGTTTAAAGTGAGTGGATTTGGAAAAGGGTTCGTGGAGATTTCAGTTTAGGACTAAGTGATGAAATTCACTTTCTTGATTGCTAAGCGCTGAGAAATGTGAACAGCCTCACAGTGTCATGTTGACCAATAAGATCCCCTCCAAAATGACAGTTTCCCTGTCTCCATCTCTGCTATCCCTCTACCAATGCTCACAGTTCCTACAATTCCTACCGTCGCTCCGCAGAGCTATCTGAAGCAGAAATTGCATGCGGGATGCCGTATCAGACCGCACACGTGCCACAGGATGCGGAATGAGTTGTTTGGGGAGAAATACCCAGCTCATCAGGGAAACATTCCTGGGAGGGTTGTTCCAGATACAAATTAAAAAATCATAAATCTAGAAATCCTCCTTATCAAATCTTACCAGCCTTCGAGAAAAGGTAGTTTGTTTTTGTTTTTTTGTTTTTTTAAATAAAAAGGGTAACATGTGGGACCTGGAGTTATTCCTGTGTGACATAAGTGCCTATTACCGTTTTGCATACATTATCAACATCACACCAGAGTCTCAGTGAGCCACGCGGTGCACATTTTCATAAGGCGATTTATTCCTGCCTCTCAGACACTTAGACCTCCTCCATGTGTAGGAGCAAAGTGCATTTCAGTGATAAATAGCAGAAAAAGTGCTAGCAAGCTTCCTTCCTTCTTCCAGTGCAGACCTTGGTAGATCTAATTCCCCTGTCTGTCTCTTGCACTCTGTCTTTCTCTGTCTCTGTCTGTCTCTGCCTCTGCCTCTCTCTCTTTCTCTCTCTCTCTCCCTGTCTCTCTGTCTCTGTCTGTCTGTCTGTCTCTCTTCCTCCCTCCCATCTATCATTGCTGGCACTACCACAAAAGTCTCTATTCTGGAGAGGTTGTTCCTGGTTAACCAGATAAAACCCAACAGGTCGGGTGACCTTTTATTTTTTTTCTCCTTTTTGACAGTGCAAGTCAAAGTACTTAACTTCAATCACAATCTCATTACACCCCCTCCCCAGTCGAAGGCACGGCAGCAAACACTAATATGATGGTAATTTCATATTGTTTCTGCTTATGAATTTGTCTTTCCCTTATTAATCATCCAATAAAGTCCTGACACTGCAGAATCCTGACGTGGCTCAACAAACCATGGACTAAGGACAGTGGTACCCTCAAGGAAGAGGCTGCCGCCAAGCCGGAGGAGCACGGAGCTTTTATTAACACCAGAGGCCCATTAGAGAGCTCTGCGTTCACCTTCAGTGGAGCAATAAATGAAAGAAGCTACTCGGGAGCGGACTCCTACTGTCTTTGTGCCGGTAATGCCCAGCCTAGCTGTACTCATGTTGTAACGCTTGTAAGAAACAGATGTTCCTTCCCTGACAATTCTCCTTTCTTGATTTATTATTCATTTGCTCAAATCACAATGGAAAGTCTTTGGCCCATTAATTAAATTCCAAGCAAAATAAAATTTGCAGCAGAACTCATTACTGGTAAATGACTTTGACACTTCATCAGATTTGAAGGTAAAACAGGCGACTTCAGGAAGTTAGAGGTGGAAGAAGCCCGGCCCTTTTCTGCAACCGCGGCAAGATGATAAAGATAGTGATGAAATTTTTATGTTAAGTACTGATCTCGGAAAGTTCAATTTTCTCCTGTGTCTCCCCCCACCCTCCCCGTGTCCCCACCAAGGGCCACTTCTGATGTAGTTTAAAGGAAGGTCTGGAGGAGACAAGAGGGTTCCAAATATGTTTATGTATATGTGTGTCAGATCTCATTCCAAACACAAAAGCACATACTGTTTCTTTTCAACACTCGGAGAAACTTGGCGTGCTGTGTATTTGATGTATCGCTTTTTAGATAACGGTCTGGGGGATATCTAACTGCTGTCATGTACGGCTTGATAAAGGATTTAAAATGAGGAGTCGAGAATGGAGCAGAAGGAGTTTTGACATCCCAGCTCAAACATGCAAAAATATTAGCTAAAGAGAGGCGGAAAATGTTAAAAAAATGAATTTCAAAGCATGCCTGTTTTACACCAAATCACAGGATACCTCAACAGAGGGAGATGGCAAAAGCTTCCAAAAGACGGGCAGAAATCATGATTTTTCTTCAGAAATAGAACGCACCGCCGAAGCTGGAATTCTGCAGAAGAGGGGAGGAGGGCCAGCTGTACAGTAACGCTGGCTGGTACTTCTCCTCCATCACACCAGCTTTGGTGGGAGGCAGAGACGAAACCTGTCTTATTCTACAGATTCTAATAATTCCCCACCATGCCACTTCGGGAGGGGTACTGAAGTTTAATCTGCTCTGACACCATCGAGCTGTGGGAATTTGTTTTCAGAAGTTAGATCTTAAAACTAGGCCAACAGAGAAGAAATACCCAATGAAGCCACGTCCAGAGATCTGCGTGCAAACACAGTGGGAAACTTCTCCTCACTTGGACCCAAGCATCCGTTTCTGAACTGAGGATCTCCCAGATTTCTAAATGACCGACCACTCAGCTGCGTGAACCAAACTTACTCTGACCCTCATGAGAAAAGCTGTGTCAAATGAAAAATGGTGACAAACTTTAAGCAAAATGATACCTGCTTAGCATTTTAAACAACTAATATCTATTTTGTGAAAATATAGACAAAATGAAGTCAATACCAGGCATAGGTACATTTTAAAATGAAAATGTTTTATCAATTCTTTGAGAATTTCATACAATGGACTTTGATCATATTCACTACCAGCTCCTCCCAGATCCACCCCCACTTCCTACCCCACCAACTGTGATTTATTATTTTTAAATCGCATTAAGCCCAATTGGTACCGTGCATGCGCTTTGGGTGTGGGGCTGTCCACGGAAGAACAGGTGACAGACCAGTGGCCACATCCGTAATGGGACCCCCCCCCCCCCCCGCCCAGAAGCTATCAATCATCCGTATCATTTCAGTTTGGATTTTTTTTTATTCTTTGAAAGTCGCATTCATTTATCTGACTTGCATTGGTAGATATGGGTAAAACTCTAAATGAACAATGAGTTGTCAGATTAGTAGAATCTAGTAGGCATATCTTCAGTAATGTTACAGTTTGAATGTGGAACTTCCCTTGAAGGCCCACATGAACTCTTCTTGTTCCTGTTTTTAGGGGTTGTAAAACTGTTGGAAGCTGGGGCATCTCTGGAGGAAAGCAAGAAATGCACGCGCGTGCGTGCGTGTGTGTGTGTGTGTGTGTGTGTGTGTGTGTGTGCATGTGTGCATGCGTGTGGGGGCTGGGGGGGCGGAGGTTTGGGAGGTTTGGCTCCACGGCCTTTGTAAACAGCTATGCTCTCTAGCATTGGAATGAAAGCTGCCCCTCCCCCAAGTCCCCGATTCGGGGCGCAGACTGAGGCTGCTGGAAGCAGACCCGACTCCGACCTCCTTTAGATACCAGGCGCCCTGTTCTCTATCTACTATTATATTCTTTACACATTTGACTTTTTGTTTCTCTTTGTTGTTGTTTTATTTTTTTTTAAGTGATTTTCTTCCTGTGGCATCTCTCTGCTTCCTGATTGGCATGATTTCATAAACCGCCAAGTGCTCACGCCCCCATCCCCAGAAAATCACTTACTTCTAACTAGGCCTTCCTTACCAAGATGAATTGTATCTCCTCAAACCACGAGCCGGAATAAGTCTTTCCTCCCTTCAGTTGTTACTTCTGGATGTTTTACTACGTCGAAGAGAAAAGTGGTTGATGCAAGCACATCGTTAAAACGCAGGCACCTTCAATGAAGGATCTGTGATAATTCCAGAGAACTCACACAGCAACAGGGTGACTTCGGTAAGGTGGTTCCAGGGCAGAGAAGCGACAGCCACGTATCTTTCTTTCTCCTTCTTGGCTCCCTTTGATTTTCTTCTTTGTGTGGTGGCATTCACAATACTCTGGCGAGAACTAAGCTGTAGCAGGGCTGAGATGTCCACTGTCTCCTGTTGAGCTGGTACAGGGAGTCGCGGGCAGCAAAGGTGGTCCTAAAACAGGGTCTACCTGCTGCAGGAGGCTGTGGCTAGAACGAACTTCCTGGAAGGAGTTCGTGGCCGAGCCCGGAGCATGGCTCCCGTGTGGTCTAGGCAGGTCAGGTTCCCCATTTGCTGCAGGAAGTCACGTGGTCTGGAGGCCAGCGGCCTGGCCCCTGGAGTCCGGTTCCGATCCCTTTGTGTCAACAACACTTGGCGCTCTGACATTTCTATGTGAACTCTGGACAAAGTGCCTTAGGATCAGTGACGTTTTTAGAAATCTTTGCTTATGTACTCTCGGGTTCTTGAGACAACATCTCACTTCGTAGCCCTGGTCATCCCGAACCTCACTGTGTAGACCCGGCTGACCCGGAACTTTCAGCAATCCCTTCCTGACTTTATCGGCATGGATCAAGCACTGGGACGGGCATCAGTGATGTTGATTCCTTAGTCCAGTCTCCTTTAGACCATGATTGACATTCTGTAACACAAAACTAAGTTATCTATTCAGTTGTGCTCTCACGAGAAAATTTATCTTAAAAAAAATGACTGTTTTTTCTAGTTAACCAATACTGACCAGAGCAGCCATGCCCAAGGGAATTATAAAACTATTTTTTGAGTAAGACTGCGTGACTGGAGCTTACATGTGTTCTCCAGAGGCAAAGAACTTTGGAGGCACCAGTTGTTTGTGTGAAATAGTTCTAGGTTACTGGAGAAGATGCTGTGTTACATTTATACAGAAGCAACAGATGAGAACAGGGGCCCTGGTGTGTGGACTTTCCAGCTAATCAAGTAGGTCATGAGTGTAGTGCACTTACAGTCTCCTTCACATCAGCGAAGCCCTGGAAGAGAGGCAGGGGGAGACTAAAGGACTAATCCTGCTTGGGCGCTACCTTAGTGTCTTAGTCTGATAACCTGCGGTTAACTAACTATGCCATGTCTCCACCTTCCCCTTTAAGAGGAAGGTCAGTAGTATCCTAATGCCAGGCACAGTGACTGTTCCAGATACCTCACACTGTCTCCCTGAGAAGCACTGTGCAATTTCTCATCGTCCTACACAGAGAAATGTCGGGTGCGGGGCAACAACATATCTTCAGAGAGTGGGATTCGTAGGCATTCCAGTAATGCTTATTACGGTATATAACTGTCCTATGGTATAAATGAATACCTCTGTGTGTCTGTCTCTGACTCGTCCCCTAGAAACTTAACTTGGGGTCTCACTCACGCTATCCAAGTACTTGATCATTGAGACCTGTCCCAGCCTGGTTATTAATCATTTACTGTGTCTGCTTTAAAATTTTAACCTTATTGTAGTTGTGTGCGTAAAACAAGTAGCATTTCGTGACTAGGTCTGCCCAGACAATGGAACATGGGAGTGCATACAGGTCTACACTTCTGACTTCCCTTTGCAGTCCCTGTGAGCACAGAATTCCTGTGGATTGCTGATGAGTTCAGCCATATCCAAAGCAAGCAAGATGGCTGTGCTGTGTTCACAACGAAGTGCGGGGTGGCCAGCTGCAGGAAGCCACTCTGCAGCTGAGCCAGACATGCTAAGAACACTGGACGATCTCAATGGCACTCGAAGCTGCAGAAATGGCTGGGGACATCCTTGCCTGAGTTACAGCCACACATTCCTCTAAGGCTGAAAATAATAAGAAAGAAGAAAAAGAAAGCCCCCCCCCACACACACAGTCCCTTATCTCCACGGGAAGTTCTCTGCTCCCATCCTGCTCAGCTTCTAGCTGAAGGATGAGTGTCACCAGAATATGCTTGTGTGGGGTGAAATGAAAGTCCTTCCATGGTCTGTAAGAAGGGATGGCTTGTGTGTTTGAGGCACGGAATATGAACTGCACAATTCTTCAGTTCTTCCCACAATGAGATCTACCCTTCCATTAGAACTTAAAACTGGTATTGTGGGATACCTGGATGAAGGTGACCCTGATGTCAGGAAGTCACAACATAAAATTACTCTACTTGGAAAGACTTTTAATAACAAATAACATCAGGACAAGTCAAGAGAGACTGCACAGAAAGGGAAGGAATTTTCTGAGCAGTCCAAACCAATTCTTTTCCCTGTTTTCTGAAAACTGGACTCTACATTCTTGTTAAAAAAGATTTATATAAATATATATTTAGAATATACTCAGATATTGTCTTAGTCAGGGTTTCTATTCCTGCACAAACATCATGACCAAGAAGCAAGTTGGGGAGGAAAGGGTTTATTCAGATTACACTTCCACATTGCTGTTCATCAGCAAAGGAAGTCAGAACTGGAACTCAAGCAGGTCAGGAAGCAGGAGCTGATGCAGAGGCCATGGAGGGATGTTTCTTACTGGCTTGCTCAGCTTGCTTTCTTATAGAACCCAAGACTACCAGCCCAGGGATGGCACCATCTACAAAGGGCTCTCCCCGCTTGATCACTAATTGAGAAAATGACTTATAGCTGGATCTCATGGAGGCACTTCCCGAACTGAAGCTCCCTTCTCAGTTTCTCAGTGATAACTCCAGCCTGTGTCAATTCAACACACAAAAGCAGCCAGTACAGATATATATATATATATATGAATACATATATAGATAGATCCAAATGTGTGTGTGTGTGTGTGTGTGTGTGTGTGTGTGTGTGCAAGAGCTCTCAGAGGACATCAGAGGGTGTCAAGTTAGAATTACAGAGAGTGAGACACTCAGTGTAGGCTCTGGTAACCACATCTGGAGCCTCTGTAAGAACAGCAAGCCCTTTCAATGGCTGAACGATTAACTCCCTGAAATCTGTGCTGCCATTTTACATGGACCCTTGAAAATGTAGCTGCCCTGGGTTTCCAGGTATGCAGCGAGTTCTGTAGTGATGATAAAAGAGTATTTATGTGTCCGAGTAGAAGAGAAATAGCTTCTCGTGAGTACTAAAAGCACAGCCAGTGCACTGCAGCTGGCCTCAGATGAAATGTCAGGATACAGCCATTGAGGCTGTTAACCACAGCAATTTGACAGCTGTTGAATCTGGCAATAGAAACACTTGAACTTACATTTTGTATGCATTTGGGTTTCAGAATTCATCTCCCAGTGATTCATTTTCTGTTCTGTTTTACAAAGTATCTGTGCCCAGCACGTTGGGGATGAAAACGACCTAACAAATCTGTTCTTTCTTCAGCTTTGGGAAGCCCTGAGGAAGGACTCATCCTCCACGGCACGGTACCAATGCTTCCCTTGCCCAGAGATCTACAGCAGCTACGCTCTTGGCTTTGGTATGACGATTTGGGAGACAGATGTTAAAATCTTTCTAAAACAAAAGTGAGAAGACATTTCTACTTCCCAAGCACTTTTGAAAGGAACTATGACATGACGTGAACGTTCCTGGGTACATAGCTTCCTCTCCTGCTGTAGCATGCCCACGCGTGCCTGCTGTAGTGCGCTCATGCGTGTGCAGTTGCACATGTATATAGAATCCAGAGGACCACCCAGCTCTCGTTCCTCGGGTGTCGTCTCACTTGTCTTTTGAGACAAGCTCTCTCTGATGTGGGGCTCACAGTAGGCTAGACTGTGAGCATTGTTATGACATTTTTATATGTACTATGCTTGAATCTGTCCCTGTCCCCTGTGAATCATCTCTCTCCCACTGCTCTTTTCCTATCTCCACGTCTCCGCCCATTCTGTTCTCATGGTGCTCGTGTTCCAATACTGCTTTCCCGCTGCCCCCTTTGTTAATATTTCTACCTCCCTGCTCATAGTCTCTTTTCTACACCACACACACACACACACATATACATGCACACATACACACATATACACCCATACACACACAAATATACACATACATACACATACATACATATACACATACACACAAATACACATACACATATACACATACACATTCATAAACATACACATACATATATACACTCATACATATACACATACATACATATACACCCATACACACAAATATACACATATACACACATACACATACATACATATACACATACACACAAATACACATACACACATACATGCATGCATACACATGTATACATACACACATACATTCATAAACATACACACACATATACATGCACACATACACACATATACACCCATACACACACAAATATACACATATACACACATACACATACATACATATACACATACACACAAATACACATACACATATGCATGCATGTATACACATGCATACATACACATTCATAAACATACACATACATATATACACACATACATATACACATACACATACACATACACTCTTAAGTCTAAGCAACATTTGTCTTTCTGAATCTGACTTGTAGTACTTAACATATCAATTTCTAGTTCCATCCTTTTTTCTCCCAGCAAATGTCAAATTATCCTCTTTACAGCTGAATAGAATTCCATGGTGTATATGGACCACATGTTCTTTATCTAATTGTTAGTAGACATCTAAGTTATTCCCATTTTCTGGTTGCTGTGAGCCATGCAACAGCAAACATTGATGATCAAGTGTCTCTGTGCATGCTGAGAGAGAGCCTGGTGTGTACTCAAAAGTACATGTGCTGTACTGGCTAGTTTTGACACAGGCTGGAGTTATCACAGAGAAAGGAGCTTCGGTTGAGGAAATGCCTCCATGAGATCCAGCTGCGGCCATTTTCTCAATTAGTGATCAAGGGGGGAGGGCCCCTTGTAGGTGGTGCCATCCCTGGGCTGGTGGTCTTGGCTTCTATAAGAGAGCAGACTGAGCAAGCCAGAGGACTCAAGCCAGTAAGAAACATCCCTCCATGGCCTCTGCATCAGCTCCTGCTTCCTGACCTGCTTGAGTTCCAGTYCTGACTTCCTTTGGTGATGAACAGCAATGTAGAAGTGTAAGCTGAATAAACCCTTTCCTCCCTAGCTTGCTTCTTGGTCATGATGTTTGTGCAGGAATAGAAACCCTGACTAAGACATGTGGTATCTGTATTTTAGCAAGTTCCCAAGAGACTGTCACTCCCATCTGTCATGGCCACCCTCGCCCACCAGACCTCTGTCTCCACATGGCTGCCCATTCCTAAGCCTTGCTTTGTCATCTCTATCTTCCTCATGATTTGATCACTAATGTCATGATGAGAATAGGTCAGTTCTCTCCCACACACACCCCTCAGGCCCTGTTTCCTCTCTCCCATCTTAGCCAGGTTCCTTCAAGATTCCTGAGTGTCTTGGTTTTCAAGGTTCTGTCTCTCTGTAACTCATGTTGGAGTGTAATATGCACTGTAGGATACTAAGAGAGTGGAAATCTGATCCACTCCAGTATAGACATAGCACCATTTGCAAAGGTGAGTAAGTCTAGTCAGGATCACTATGGTGGGGTCCTCACACCCAGACAGGATCACTATGGTGGGGTCCTCACACCCAGACAGGGTCACTATGGTGGGGTCCTCACACCCAGATGCTAGCAGCTTTATAAGAAGAGAGACCAGTACCTAAGCATGGGCTCACTCTCTCTCTCTTCCTCTTCTTCTCTCTCTCTCTTTCTCTCTGTGTGTCTTTCTGTCTCTGTCTCTGTCTCTGTCTCTCTGTCTCTCTCTTTCTCTCTGTAGTGGTGCCCTGTACTGCCTGTGACTCACCAGCAAGAAGACCATCATGACCCGTGCCCCTCATTCATTATTCAGAACCATAAGTTAAAATAAACCTCCTGCTTTTAATTCTTATCTGGTCTGTGGGCAACTGGGACTCATCTAATTCAACTTTGGAAGGCCGGTTTGTCTTTTTCCATCTCCCACTTCTGCTCGGGTGAGTGGTTTGATTCCCTCAGTTAGCCCCCAGTTCCTCTGTAGTTCCTAAGAGCTTGGCCACCTTCTCTAGAACCCGCCCTCCTTAAGGCCTCTGATGCTCTAGGCTCCATTTCTTGTCTGCTTCTCCATGCTGTCCCTAACGCATTGTCGGTCACTCTAATATTGCTTTCCCTAAAGGTTTGACTCTCCTTCTGAGTTATTCCCTTTACTCTTCCTCTCTTGATAACCACCCAACTCCCTGACTCCACCATGCCAAGGGAGCGAGATTCTCTGTCTTAGACTTTTGGGCTGTGAACTTCACTACTCGACTCTTACAAAAGCATCTCAGATTCATTACAAACAAATATAAATTATGCAGGAGACAAAGTGCTACTGCTTCCTAATGTTTAAAAAACTGTAGCCTTCTTTTGATAGTCCAACAGTCAACTTGGCATGTGACTTCTCTCGCCCAGTGATCCCGGAGGAAGCAGACTGGTCTTAACTCCACGGCCTTTAGCACCCACTCTTACTGCAAACCTACTCTGATGGTTCACTGTACCTCAGTAGAGCTGCTTCCATTCACCTTGGAGAGGGAGACCCCAGATCATATGTAACCCCTTATAGCCTCATTCCCAAAGCCATCCCTGGCTTCTTTCCAGTGCTGCACAAGAGTCCCACTCAGCTCGTTAACATCCCAGACCACACGCTGAACTCCCTCCCCTCTCTATCTTCTTCCAGACTCCGCCTGTGTTCAAAGCGTGCCTGCTTTGAGTGGACACCTTGAGTGAACATTCAGAACTCAGCTAGGGCTTGTCCCCAGCACAGCAGTGCCACTTGGCAATCACAGATGGAAAGGTGGACCCAATGACTTTATATCTTGTTGGTGACAAGAACACAAAAGAGCACGGTGGCTTACGGTGCCACTCGGCCTGGATTAATGACACAGTTCTGTGCCCTAAAGAAGGTCAAGAAATTGCCAGGGTGAATAACGACTGTTTGTGCCGAGAATTTATTTGTAAAAGGAACAGCCTAAAGTCAGTTGAAAAGTTCACCTCCACACATGCCATTTGCAGTTGCTAATGTGGCTTAGGATAACAGGAAAGAAAGATGGGGAAGAATATTTGGGATCTTGAAAAAGAATGGCTGGGCTTTCGTGTCTAGTGGTTGGTGTTATGTGCAGAACACACAAAGCAAACTCCAATCATATCTGATCCCAGCTTTGTCCCCTCTTTCCTGGACACCCTGACATGGCTTCAATCCTCACTGCTCCGCTAAGGACTACCTGAGCAGTGTATCTGAACAGTCTGATACCACAGCCTCCTCTCTCCCTCCGGCCCTCCCTCCCCCCTGCACCTGTTCCCCACCAAAACCTCATGTTCCTGAAGCCAGCATCTTCCACCTCATCCTCTGCCAAACCCATTGAAAGTTTATTTCCCATTTAATGATTTTTTTAAATTTTATTTTTGCGGCCGCGCCTGATACCTATGCCTGATATCTGGCCCAGGGTTTTGGGCACTCCTGGCAAATGTTCTGCTGTGGACCTGTTGCCTCAGGCCTTCTGACAACAAGATTCTTTAAGGGGAAACAAACACCGATTGTGATTATAGGATAGCTTTAATTTTTTTTTCAGCGGATGCACGTGAGCTTTTTCAAAGGGCTTAGTTTAATTTTAGAACTTTAAGTAATTTGGTCAAATGGTGATTATATGTATGGGAAAAGGAACTATAAAAGTAAGACAAATTCTAAAGGGAGTAGAAGTGACTAAAAGAGTTAATCTGTGAAATTAAACAGCAAGGAATCTTTGTATCTAGATGGTATGTGGAAGAAAAAAAATGACTATCCAGTGACATTTCTCTCAGGCCAGTCTGTGGCCAGCCAGACCCCACTTCTTTGAAGCAATAAAACAGTGCTGTTCTGGGAAAGGAGTGTCTGCGGTAGGTCAGTTTTCTAACATTCAGCAAACTCCAAGAGTTTCTAAACATCTACTATTTAGAACTATAAACCTTTGTGTTAAATTGCTTCTTACAAATCATTCACAATAGTAGCAATGCGATTTGTACTAAAGCAAGAAACAAAGAGGAAGAAAGGCAGGGATAATTTGGGATCCAGAAGTTGACTTCAGGTGTGACCTTGGAAAAATCATGAAGCCCCTGGGCCCAAGTTTTCATATCTTAGGATAATAACTTGGATTTCTATGGAAAGCCTTTGATCGGCCCCAAAAGTCAGTGTGCAATGAGATATTTTCCCAGCAGCCAAACATTCTCCAAAACCAATGACGTCTTCAGTTTGGATTTCTTTTAATTCACAGATAGATACACATATTACAGATCAGCCAATGGCTTAAATAAAGTTTTCTCCTGCACAAAACAGCAATGCAGACAGTTAGGATGTGAAAAGCTGAGGGTAATGAGTCTATCAGGGTTCAGATGCTCTGCTCTCCCAATGCAGAGATTAGATCGGCCCCAGAAACCCACACACCCTGGGCAGTGTGAAAGTCCCTTCTACATTTAATTAGGCGAAGAAATACCAGCTGAATGGGTTAAAAATTGCCACTATTTCACAGTAAGTGATTTTCTTAACCCCCAAGGGTTCAAATTACTTTGGCAGGAAAAGCAATTATGCAATTAATAGGGGGAAAATCTCCAGAGCTCTGTAATTTGCAAAAAGGTAAAAAGGCCTGCAGGGGACAGCTGATCTCTAAAGCCTCTTTCTTTCTTTCTTTCTTTCTTTCTTTCTTTCTTTCTTTCTTTCTTTCTTTCTTTCCTTCCTTCCTTCCTAATTTGACCACACCCAAAATAAAAGCCCAAGGGTATTTTGAGAGGCAGGAAAACACAAGAGTCTGAGCATGTGTCCCCCACCCCCACCCCACACCCCACACCCCGCCAGTATATTCATGACAGGCTCCTCAGAGTAGATGCTGCCATCCGAAGACTACATGTCCATTTACTGGCATCAGAGGAGGGTTCGGTTTAGTGATGGGTCGTCCTCTATTTCCCAGGAGGCTGCTTTGTTAGATAAAATGCTGAGCGAGGTGTAAAAATATCCCTCTCTCTGTCACGTGCGCCCCCTCCATTTGGAGCTGTTCTCGCTGCGAACTAGAAGCGAAGGCTGCTAAAATTAAGTGGCGTCAGCTCTCAATGACACTTTAATGATAGAGYGCTCAGCAAATGAGGTGAGGTGAGGATGAATCCCAGGGAGCCCATGAAAGATAGCGCTCAAACACACCAGGTCGCTCTGAGGGCCACACGACACCTGCTTCACTCATAGGTGTAGACACTAGTGTTTAAATGGCCTTCGAGAGAAGGGTGAAGACACGGCATCCCCCTTGGTGCCAAAGACCTGAAATTTGAGATTGTGAGGGTGAGAGCTCTCTTGGGCTGAGCACCCTACAGCTTTAACAGCACACACCCATTAACACAGTACATGGTATTTCAAGAAAAGGCAGCATGTGTCCGGTTGACCAAGAACATCTTTTCTCGGCAGTATAATCAGGACGCCAAGGAGCCTTTGATTTGTTTCATTAGAGAAGCAAATACTTGTTCGGATTATGCACTTGGCATTCCCTGTAGCATTCTGAGACAGAGCACCTAAACTATATTTATGATACCATGCTCTTGAGGAAGGAGAAAGATGGTCTTCTCCCTCACGGTGGGCCAGAAGGAGTTCTGGGACAAAAGCACTCCCCCAGAGCACCTGAGATCTGCTGTCATCACACAGGAAGACCAATGAACCCAAGTCTAGCACCCCCACCCAGACTCAGGTGGTTGGGTTAAGATTTAGAGGCATGGAAACTTGAATGCAAAATCAAATTCTCTAGCCAGTGGCTCATTGGTGCTTGTCCCCAAGCCTAAAGACCTGAGTTCACTCACTGGGACCCACATGATGGAAGGAATATGCAAAACACACAGCCACAGGCACATGAACATACATGCACACACACACACACACACACAGAGAGAGAGAGAGAGAGAGAGAGAGAGAGAGAGAGAGAGAGAGAGAGAGAGAGGGCAGAGAGATACGCATCACAATACACAAATAAAATTTTAAAAAGAAGTTGAAAGTAAATTAATTATAACTTTTTTCTCATGGCATTCACACCAATTTAAGGATTAATTTCAATATGTAAGTTTAAAAAAGCCACACTAGTAATTATTTTTTTTTACTTTGTGCAGTTCCTTTTTTTTCTTTTTTTTTATTGGATATATTCTTTATTTACATTTCATTTCCCTTTTCCTGGTTTCCCCGCCCCCCC
>BDUI01000131.1:141104-155249 GCA_002335545.1 Apodemus speciosus
ATAATTGTGTCTGAGCATGCGCTGTCTATAATTGTGTCTGAGCATGCGCTGTCTATAATTGTGTCTGAGCATGCGCTGTCTATAATTGTGTCTGAGCATGCGCTGTCTATAATTGTGTCTGAAGATGCTTTATTTTTCTCAGAGGTTTTTTCCAGGCACTCAGAGTGTCGTGGTGAGTTAAGACATGTTTTTATCTTATTATTTCGGTTTTATGCTGTTAACTTATTTTTCAGTGTTGAGGATCAAACCCAGGGCCTAGTATATCAAAGTGAATGGTCTGATACTGAGGAGCATAACCAGCTCCCAGCTCTGCTGGCAAGTGCTTAACAAGTGGCTCTTCTGGAGGAGAGCAGACCCTGGTTGATAGTATGTACTGATTCCCGTTGTGTGAGCTCCCTGTGCTTTAATTGTTTTTGTTATGCACACTTGCACATGCTCAAACACATGCACACAAATATACACACTGTGCACATACACACATGCATATACATTCTGTGCATACACACACATATATATACATATTGTGCACATACACACTCAAACACATATATGCACACTCACACATACATATATGTTCTGTGCACACACATATAAACACTATGCACACACACACATATACACATTCACATACATATACACACTGTATACACACATGCAAACTCACATACATACACTACACACACACTCACATAACCACCTACACATATATATATACACACTGTGTGCAAACGCACTCACATACATACATATACACACATACATACCACACCCACATACCACACATACATACATTAACAAACACTCACACATGCCACACACACATACATGTACACATACTGTGTGCACACATATCTACACACATACACATACATACATACATACATACATACACAGGCAGGCACAAAAACTCACTCACAGATTCATATATACACACTCACAATACACACTGTCCACACACAAGCACATGAGCACATGCACACACTGTACACACACAGACACACAGTCAAATACCAACATACACAGACACACAGTCATACACCAACATACACATATACACACACTGTGCACATACACACTCACACACAGTCACACACATATACACACACCACACACACACACATACATACACACCACACACATACACATACATACACACTGTGTGCACACAGACACACACACCTATATACCATACACTCACACACATAAATATATAACTATATAAATGTAACTTGCTTATTCTTTCAGTGTAACTTGCATGTATATGATTTCAGAAGTGGACAATTGGTATTGGATAACCAATTAGGGGGTTCATTCTTGTGAAAAACTATATAAATTTAATTGTGTGTGTGTCTGTGTGTCTGTGTGTCTGTGTGTCTGTGTTCATGTGCACAAATGCTCCACAATGCTTTTGTGGAGTTCAAAGAACAGCTTGCAGGAACTGATCTTCTCTTTTTCACCAGGTGGATCCTGGAGATGGAACTCAAGTTGTCAGGATTGACTGGAGCGCCATGCCCACTGAGCCACCTGGGCCCACTCTCCCACTTCCTCTCCTTTAGCTCCCTGGGGCTCTGTTCATTTTCCTTAACTTGTTTCCTGCTCAGGAGACTTCTGTCCCATCTGTTGTGAATTCCATTGAACTAACTTTTAATTCCACGTGTTGCTTCTTTATTTTCGGTGTAAGAATTCCAAAATTATCCCCTTTCTGCAGAATTCATAGCATCTCGATAACCCCACCTATTAAACTATTTTTGTAGATTCTTGAGATTTACTGCAGGATCCATTGGTCGACAAGGTGATGACAGGGGCCCAGGAGCATCAGAATTAAGAAAATTACTGTTTGTGAAGCAGACATCACAGTATTGGTGCACAGAGAAACTAGTGTGCTTCTCACCATTGGATATTGGTTAGATGCAGAAAGTGTTTCCCCGAAAAAAAATTCAAGGGCATTTGTATAATTCATTAAAGATAAATAAAATGTTAAAGCCAATGTTTGAAATCATCTATTTGAATAGAAACATTTTTGCCTAAATATCTTAATTTGTCTCCCTTGCATGACTTCAAACTTGAGTTCCTCAGGGTATCTGCTTCAAATCTAATGGCTATGATGTTCTTCTGTGCATGGGGTAGAGACAGGTGTGAAGAAGGACTGGACACATGTCCGGATACATTGCTAAATACCACATTGAACATGTTTTAGTGATTCTAAAATGTCATGCCTGTTTTCAGATGCATTATGAACCTTTATTTTATGAACTCTGATCAAGAAAGGCCCTGTCAGTTCAATTATGGTGCATCTCTCAATTCTGAGATAGGCATAGACCCAAATGTCTTATTTTAGTGCAGGCTGCTGTAAGAAAAGGCCCTGGGTAGGATGTCTTATCAACAGCAGAAATTTATTTTCATAGTTCTGAGGGGTTTGAAGTCTGAGGTCAGCGTGCCAGTCTGACCTTTCTGCTAAAGGCTCTCTTCCAAGTTACCAACTGTCAGCTCCGCGTGATGTAGGAAAGGGGATACTTAGCATCTGGCATGTTTTTTTTCAGAAGGGCATTAGTATCATCTGTGAGGGCTTTGCCCATGTTCCCTAATTATCTGCAGAAGATCTCAGGTCTAGCTAGCATTAGAAGGGGATTGGGTATCAACACACTCTTCTGAGGGAGGACACAGATTGCCTACCCACTTGCACCAACAATCTATAGCATGAAGAGCAGGCCACGTGCCAGCCACGGTGGTCCATTCCTGTCATCCCAAACCTTGCAAGGCTGAAGCAAGAGGATTGCCTCAATGGGAAGTCGCCCTGAGCCACGGTGTCCCATCCTGTCTCAAAACAAAACTGACAACAATGAGTAAGCCTGAGGACCCAAAATAGCAATCCTGGGGGACCCCAATCTCCCAAGTCTGGGGGACCCCAATCTCATGGTCCCCTGTCTGATTTCTTTTCCAGAACCGCAGAGTCTCATTCAGCCAACAAAGACTTTGATTCGCACACACAGAGCTTCAAGTTCAAAATCATCCCTTCAATGTTTTTATGAAAACTCTTTTCTATTCAAATGGAAACACTCATTACCTTTACATCTTGGTGATTTTTAACCTGGAGATAGGTAAGAAACCATTTCCCAGACAAGAGAAAGAATATGACCTACAGTTAGAGTTGGTGGGAACAGAGAGATAAACAGCTGGGAAGACAGGCACAAGGGACCTAGCCTACCAGCTCAGCTTTTGCTGAGGTTGTCACTGGTTACCATAATATGTTTACTATAGATTCTGCCGCTGGGAAATTTTCTTGATGAAAATCACTCAATAGCTTCAAGAAAATGTTTCTGAAATCACAGTCCATTCTTTTCTGGTCATTGGTAATTATGTGCCAATCATCGCCTTAACTAAAGTCCAAAAACACATCCACAGCTTTAGGGGTGCAAGGAGGGTTTGCAGCTGCAGTGATTGCGGGGTCCAGGAGCACATGGAGACACTTGCTGCTTAAAGGAAAACTAGAAAAATCAAAAGGATGTCTGAGAGGAAAGAATTCTGTTTATATAATCAAATCAAATTACATTTCATTCACGCTAATTATTTTCTCCCCCTGAACACCCAAAACTGTCAGGCAAAGCAAACACTAATCAAATGTGAAAGTGAGGCCTTCAATGGAGAAGTCCGTCCAAACGTGATGGGGGTGTGGCCTTCAGTGGAGAACTTCATTCTAAGCAGGAGAACCAGGTGCACAGACTAAGTTGGAATGGAAGAAGAAAGCGTCATAGGGGTTGGATAGGGCCTGGCAGGTGGCGCAGTGGGTAATGGTGCTTGCTGAGCAATCCTGAAACCTGAATTCCTTTCTTGAGTCCCAGGTAATGGTGGAAGGAAAGAATGAGCTCTACAACATTGTTCACATGCACACCATGGCCCATGGACCCCCCAACACACACACATGTACACACAAACTCACACACATGTAAACACACACATGTACATATACACATAAACTCACACACACACATGTATACACACAAACTCACACACACAAACTCACACACATGTATACATACAAACTCACACACACATGTACACACACACAAACTCACACAAAAAGTTTAAAAAGATAAAAAAAATTGGAGAAAGAATTAGGCATTTCGAAAAACCAAAACACCCCCAAATTTGCTACATGTAGACTGGATCAAATGTCACATGTTCTAGCTTTTCCATAGTTTTCTTTGCAAAACTCAGAATCAAACTTGCATGTCCCAATGCAAATGTCCCAGATTTCTCTCTGTGTGTATCTGTATGTATCTATGTGTATACATACATGTTCAGGTATGTATCTGCATGTATAATATTGCCCAAAAACATTTTGGGAGGAGGAAAGAAAATTGGATTCCTGGAAACTAAAGTGGGGTGGGATTGAAAGTTTTGAGAAAAGCTAGAGTCAGAAGGTTCCAGTCTAGATGAGTCGTGTTGAATACTAAGCATTGGTAAAATGAGCAGCTGGATCCTGGGAGACGCTTCAGTCCATAGTGCAGCTGCTGCACAAGCCTGAAGTCGTGAGTTCAAACCCACATTTAAAAGGCCCCGCGAATGCCCCTTTACTAAACCAGCATAATCCAAAACCACATCCTAACTATTTGCTCTTAAGTCCCCACAACTATATCAAGGAAATATAGTTCTGCAAAATGGAAATCATCCAAAAAGCCACAACCAATCAAAATTTGGATGCCAGTCCCTGTGATGGGAACCCAGTCTTATCTGCTGCATCTACAAGACAACTCCTGCACCACAGTTGCTTGGGGGAGCATTGCAGAAGAGAGGCTGGGAAGATCCCGGAAGATCAGGCTTCACAGAGTTCCCTGTGAACTGTGTCTCTAGACCTGTGGGAGACTACACCCGTCAGGTCTGACCAACAGGGCTTTGGGAAAGTGAGCGGAAACGAGGACAATAACAACAGGAGTGGGGAGGGGCTGGCGGTGGGGGGAGGAAGCCTGAGAGGCCTCAATCCTACACCGAGAACTCCGGGCAACTAGGGGATGCTGAGAGCAGAAGAGACGGTCTTCCTCAGGGAAGAACACATGAATCAATTATTCAATATCAAATGTTCAACCCTGAGAATATGCACTTACAAGAAACCTTGAGACATGAGGTGAATTGTGGCTGAAGAAGAATGTCTGAGGTTGACCCCCTGGCCTTCACACAGGTAAACAAACTAAGTAGAAAATCTGAGAAGGGCACATCTGGTTTAGTATTTGCAAGAAATCTGGACCATGTGTCTTCTGCTGCCTCTGTGAGGATGTGATGATTTTCCTTACATCCATTCCCTGTTACCGGCATGGTCCCTCCCTTCTCCTGTGCATTTAAAATGCTTTGGGAATGTTTTCTATTCAGTATGTGTTTCATTTACATCTTCGGGCATGGTAGAACACGTGAGGTAAAACCAGGATGTTGTGAACTTGTGTGGCTGTCGCATGGCGCCACATGGCGCCACTGTGTCTGACTTCTCAGCGTTTGACTTTGGTGTGAACTGAAATGTTCAAGAGTGTGCTCGTGACCCAGTGGTGTCCAGAAGTCAGATAGATGGCTTGGGGCAAGAGAACTGCTTCAGAACGAAGGGTCCGCGGCTGGTGACCTCGGACCGGCTTGATGTGGGGCTCTGTAGCGGAATGTCAGACGCAAGCCAGAAGACACAAGGATGCAAACTGGCTTTTCCTGCTTCTGTTTTGCTCTGGGCACTTCTTGTCCTTTGCATAAATGTCTCTCTAAAAAAAAATTGGATGTTAAGATAATCATCACAACAAAAAGCAGACACTTCATTTGAATGTACAGAGAGACCAGAATGTACCTTGTACTGTCTGTGGTGCAAAAAGAGGAGAGCAAAGACGTCGCAGGGAACTTCCTTTTTTTTCACTGACTTGCCTTGAGGCTAAGACCGCATGGAGTTTTTGCCAGGTGAAACTTTGCTCATTGCTAGTGAGCGGGACACACAGGACTAAAACCTTCTCTTTCAGTAAACACTGAGGCTGGGCAGTCACACCAATGGTCTGTTCTCAGAGAGAGAGATGGTTGGATGAGGAGGATTTAAAAACAAAACAAACAAACAAACAAACAAACAAAAAAAGAATCCTGTAGGGCTGAGAAATGATAATAATTCAACTTTAGCCATGTATATTTTGCAAAGAAGTTCTAAGAACACAAGTTGGGCTTCTCAGATCCCAGGCAAGGAAGGATACCACTTGACTCTTGGCTCCTCCTCCCCCACGTGGGACCCTGCTGAGTGCTGAGCAAGAGAAGCTCACAGCCTGAAGGAAGGCTGACATGAAATCCCTTGGCTACAGTGTGTTTGTTTGCACATTATAGGACATTATCAACGTAGTAGAAATAAATTACTTATACTGATATAAACAAAATTTTAAATAAGTGATAATCTTACATTGTACAAAATTCAAATCTCTAAAGAACAAACAGTACAGAGACCCAAGGCATTTCTCCTGAGATCCCCCTCTGACGCCCTCCCTGTTTTCTGTCCTTCCTACCTTCCTCTTTGACTTTTTGCTTTTCTGTCTTATTTGTTTGTCTGTTTTGAAGTCTCCTGTAGGCGAGGCTGGCCTCGAATCTGCTACGTAGCTAAGAATGACCTTGAGGTTCCTGGTGACCCTGCCTTTACCTGCCAAGTGCTGAGCCAACAGACAGGAGCCACCAGGGCCAGCTTTCCCATTCTGGAGACTGCAGAAGTCCCAGGAGCTCATGGTCCTGATGAGGCCGTGCTCTGCACATGTGGCAGCCTGCCACAGCTACACCTCACTCCTCGTCCTTGACTTCCATGACAGATAACCGGAGTCTGGAAGCATTCTTTTCTAGTCTTTTTCACTTGCTATGTTGTGGAGCCATTTCCACACCCGTACCTAGAGTTTGTGTGTTCTGTCTTGTAGCCATACACGATTCTCATGTGTAGATCCCTGACTGGATTCTCAGTCCCCGAATGATAAGGGTCAATTAGGTTTAATTGCAGTCTTTGGCTATTTAAAACAACACTATATTGGATAACCATATTTTATGTTTCATTTCCACATATGCTTCTATTAATGCTGCTTGAATTCTAGAGATGTCTAATATTTGGATCCAAAAGCATGTGGTACGCTTGTAATGTAAAGAGTCAGTGCCAGATTGTCTTCATAAATGGTGAAACAATTTAAATTTCTACCAGCAAGATGTGAGAGGTGTCTGCTGTGCCCGCAATGTTGCCAGCCATGAACACCTTTGCCCGATTGAGCTTGGGATTGAAAATGAATGCCATGAGTTAGTAAGATCTGCCAAGAATGAACTTTTGTTTGGATCTCTCTTTCTTTGGGAGGCCCATCTTTCTTTATGATGATACCCTTGAAAATCCTTACTAAAATAAAGACCTGAGGACAAGATCTCCAGTTCACTTGGTGACAAAGAATGAGTCACGAATGTTCAAAATGAGTGAAGTGAACCCAGCAGTGGCACCTGCACCTTCTGCCTTTAATGTCATCAACTGATAAAAGCTTTTAAAGATGTTAGTTTTACAATACCCCTCACATTTCTATTTTATGTATGCCATGTGTGTGTGTGTTATGTAGATATGGATGTATTTTATGAAAACATAGTCTTACAATATTATAGAACTATTTTTTTAGGTTTTTCAATATTTGGGGCTGATAGGCTTTGGAAAAATGTTTTGAAGACTACTGATCTGTATTTTATAAACGAGTTAGAAAGCCAAGGGGACTTAAAATTGGCACACATTTAAAACTTGTTGCTTTCCTTCAAATAATTCTTATTAGTATCTGAAGACCAAGATACTTCCATCTTGAAGACCCCATCTTGAGTGGACTTGAAATATCTCCAAATTTCTAAATGTACATAGATAGGTAGATTAGATAGCTAGAGAGAGAGAGAGAGAGAGAGAGAGAGAGAGAGAGAGAGAGAGAGAGAGAGATTATTCTGTGGAGAAAGATTATGATGATCTCTATAATTTTTATTCTTCTGGGAAAATACAGAGCAAAATAAAAAGTAAATATGAAGAGTGATGTTAATTAACTTTGTAAATCAACAATAACTATCCCATTCACTCCATTTTTTTCACCATAGAACATATTCTGCATAAATGGAATTAAAGAGTGTACACAGTTTTATATTCCAACTCCTGCAGCCAGTGAACTGTAGTTGATATTTCCCTGCTGATAGAAGCTCCCTTCTTTCTGGTGACTGTCTATTAGTCCATAGCATGGTCGATCCTTATTGAATTAAGCCACCCCTGTTGTTCCCCATATCCTGTTCTAATTTCAGTGGGTGGTTTGGTACAACAGATCTTTGTACAAGTTTAGGTGGATTCCTTGAGACGTGTTTCTGAAAGTTGCCGTGGTGTACCGGGCTGTGTTGGGTTGCCCTTCATATGTAAACTCTCTATTCCTATTCATTCTGTCCCACCGTGCTCACAGCCACTCCCCTGGTCTTACTTCCTGATCACCTAAAAGGGAGACGCATTCCTGATACCACTTGAATCTTACCAACTAAAAGGGTTTCATTGGAGAAAAGGTCACACTGAGCCTCAGCCCACTAGGAACTCTACGTTAGTCTTGAACGCTGGCTCCCCCTGCTTCAATCTCTCCAGTCCCAGGAATCTAAGCATGTGCCAGGTGTAGACTGAGCACCTATTGTCTATTTTACTTTAGTAACTTCACATTTAAAAAAATGTAGAGTGTCATCATGGAAATCTAGTCAGAGGAGCACAGATAAAAATCACTTGTGATTAGAAAACTAAGACAGTTTTGCTATGCCTTGTCTTTCATCATTCAAATGTTCACCAATAAAAATTACCAATATTTACTCTATAAGTCTGGATCATAGAGTGCATCTAATTTAGGAGCCTGTTTGAACTTTAAAGTATTTTCTTTGTCTTAAAATCACTTTGAAAATATGACTTGAAACCAAACCCAAACCCAAAACAGTTACCTCTTTACATACATACATACAAACTGCTCAGGCTGTACATGTTTTTAGGGCTGATCTTTTGGCACTGGATAAATAACTGGTGTGCTCCTTCACTGGGAAGACTCTTTCTCTAGTTCTCACATTCCTTTACTGCTTGTTCTTCTTAGCCTAGAGTTGAGGTGTCCAGGGCTCTCCCCTGTCCACATTAGTACACCTATTGTGCTGGCATCATTTAGCGCATCTTTAGGCTGCCATGTTGATGAGACTTCATGGATGTAGCTTCTGATGTAGAAATCTCTTATGCAGAGAGCATCTCCTGAAGTCCACACAGCAGCCCTCTTCCCAGAGCCAGCACTGTCTACAGCTGCTCTTCTTTTCACGTGTGGCATGAAGTTGACAAGCCAGCTTGGGAGATGGCACTTCGAGTCACGGAAAACAATCCAATCAGCTCCTGGTTCTCTGGAAGGTTCAAGCAACCAAAACTGAGGAAATATTAGCCTTCTCTTCCTCTGTCCAGCTTGCTCACTCTGGGCACATGGTCAAAGACTAGGATGGAAGGCAACCTGAGCCACCTACTCCCATAAGGCTGTGTATGTGCCTCAGCTCAGTTTAGATCACTGTCTCCCTCACTTATTAGCATAAGCTCAAGGTCTCTCTAAAGAGGCTAATCCAGCCCCTAGAAAGCCCCTCAGACCCTCTAGCTATGAGCCAGACCAACATCCAGGTATTGTCTGTCTGTCTTCCTTTTGCAACCCCTGAGCTGGATCTCCCTCCACCGTTCTGCAGGGTGAGTCTTGCTGGTCCTTAAAATTATCCCCAACGCCACCAGGCTCCTTCCAGCACCTCCCCATTTGTGTCATCACCCAATGGGTATCTAGAATCCATGTCCAGTGAGAAAAGGGCAAAGTGAGATCTCAAGATGTCACTTTTAACAAGTAAATGACAACAAAGAAAATAATTTAATTAACATTTTAACCCAATAGGCAAATTATTTCAACAGGTGAGGGACAGGAGATTATTAACTGGCTATTTGACATCCATGCTTAAAACACAAAGTCTTCAAATTCTGGAGTTTGCTTGAAAATTGCAGCACAGATGAGCTTTAGCTACTTTGTGGGTTCTTCTTTCTTCTACCCTTTTCTACCCCTTCTTGCCCACCCTTTCAACATCCTAACATTAGACATAGAGAAAGAAGGGAAGAGAGGAAAGGGGTCAGGAAGGAGGTGATGCTGTTGTTAGTTTACTCCTTGCTGATTGGGAGTGTCAAATTCCTTGGGGCAAGTTTGAGCTTCACCACCAGGATATCTAATTTCTCCTCTTCCTCCTCCTCTTCGTCCTTCTTCTTTAAGCACAACTATTTATTACACTACAAGCAACAGCAACCAACAACCCACCCTGCCTCTCAGGGCTCTAGCATTTATACACCCTCTGAAAAGTCCCTAGAATTCCAAGCATCACACAATCACATAAACTGCAGCTGGCAAAACCATGCCTCTGCTAGAGCATGAGGCAAATCATAGTCCACTGCTTTGAACAACCTAAAGCATCCTATATCCCATACCTGGGATTAAAACAAAAACAGTCTCATATTTCTGTGTTATTTATTTATTTTGTATACATGAGTACACTGTCACTCTCTTCAGACACACCAGAGGAGGGCATTGGATCCCATTACAGATGGTTGTGAGTCACTATATGGTTGCTGGGAATTGAACTCAGGACCTCTGGAAGAGCAATCAGTGCTCTTAACCATTGAGCCATCTCTCCAGCTCCTATTTCTGTATACACTTTAGGACTACTGGCATTTTAAGTATCTGTTCTTTATAAGTAGGTAGTGGTTACCAAATAGAATACTACAAACTGAAGGGACTTGCTAACAAATCCCAAATTCATCATTGTATTTGTGAGACTCTATGTTTGCTTATTTTAATTGTTCTTAAATTTTGTTAGTTGGTGTGTTTGTATTTGTTGTATGTATGGGTGTACACATACTATGATATACATCTGGAGTTTAGAGAACAACAATACTTAGTTCTGTATTGTTCTACCTTCTATCCACAGGTCCTGAGAATCAAACATAGGTCTTCAGGCTTGGTGGCAGGAGCCTTTCCCCACTGGGCCATATTGGTTATCCTTCTGAGTGTTTGGAAATGCAGACAGCCTACATTTCCAAGACAGAATGAAAACTGATCTTTCAACGACTCTGTGCTATACCACTTAAACATCAGATCAGAATTAAGAATGAACTCTCTTTATCTCATCTGCTCTGTGCCATCAAGTTATCTAATACCCTCTCATGTTTTCCAGGGAGCCTGTCCCTCAGTGAGAGGTGGGCAGCCCTGGAGTGTTGAGACTCAGGACGGGTATAGTCAATGAAAAACCTAAGTTGGAAACATTAAGAAGTTTTCTTTCCTGGGTAACACAATCTACCTGTCTCCCCAAAGCAGGTATCCATTTTCCTCCTCATCCTAAGACAATAAAGGATTTGGTTGCCTTTTTGATTTATGTAAATAGAAAAAAAATCTGCATTTGCTAATAGCTCTGCATCTTGAGATTTCAAGTATTTGTAGACAGGGAATGCATGCAGTTCACACTGGTTTAATATTTTTGAATGTGTCTTCTGCTGGCACTGTTTTACAGTGAGTGGAAGGCTCTAGGTAAACTTTGCCAATACTCTGCAACATGTTTTGTTAGAAAAGCCTGTGGTAGTATCTAAAATTGTGTAAATCATCAGTTTTTAATCTGGCAGGAAGTAGAGAGTGGCCCATTAAACTTTCGTAATTAAATTTCCCCTCTACTCCCCCATAGGACCATTATCTGAGGTTTCTAATTAACACACGAGGAGGGAGTCAATTCAGATTGATGGATCTAGAGCCATCCCCTTTCATTTTAATGACCTTTAATAAACTTTTATTACTATTGATATTGATAATTATAATACACCCTTTAATTCTGCAATGTGATTCTAAGGACCTTTTCAAAAATTACAAAATTCACCTTTAAAGCCAGAGTAGGCAGAATTATTATACCCACAGATGCCACCCATTTGAGACCATGACTTTTAGAGAACAGAAGGGTGAACAGGCATTGAGCCCATGGTTATCCCTTACCTGGAGCCACCACGCAAGACTCTGTCCTCTTCATTTCCCAGCATGCCTTTCCATCCCCACACTAGGAATGGCAGTCAACTGAATGGAAAGGTGGTGTGGGTAAAATATCCACGGGGAACTGGGCAGAGCTGAGTAAATTAGTTTTGTTTACAAGTGGACCAGGAATGAGATCAAGAGGCCAGACACATATCCAAGAGGGCTAGGCACTAGGCAGGGAGCTGGTTTCTCAGACCATGCTGGGGCTTAACATGATTCCACATCCTTTGGGAGCTGCTGAGCCCACCCCTGAACCTGATCTTTAGGGGCGGGAAGATGAATTTGCCTCAAGAGTTCTCAGACACCTAAAGGATCTTCTTTATTAGCTGTGGGTTGTCTCAGGAGTTCTGGGTTCTGAGAGGACCAGCAGGTTTAACAGTGACCCCGGTGAGTACTCAGCCTGGTACTTGGGTTTTCTGCAGTGGAAGAAAACACTTGTTATGCTTGTGTGGAGAGCTAGATCCAATATGTAGCACCCATAGAAAAGGCACATCATGATGGCTTACACGTGCAAATCAAGTTCTGAGGAGATGCAAGTGAGTGGATCTCAGGACTTCCCTGGTTAACCACTCTAGCCCAATCACTGAATCCTGGGCCTAGTGAGAAGTTGTCTCAAAATTCATGGTGAACAGTGGCACAGACTGACCTCTAACCCCTGCATACATGAGCACACACGAGCACACTTGAGCATACACGATGTGTGCATACTCTTGAACATATGTACAACACAGAGGCAACACACAGAGACAACACACAGAGAGACAAGAGAACACACAGAGACAACACACAGAGAGACAAGAGAACACACAAAGACAACACACAGAGACAACATACAGAGAGACAAGAGAACACACAAAGACAAAACACAGAGACAACACACAGAGAGACAAGAGAACACACAAAGAAAACACACAGAGACAACACACAGAGAGAACAAGAGAACACACAAAGACAACACACAGAGACAACACACAGAGAGAACAAGAGAACACACAAAGACAACACACAGAGACAACACACAGAGAGAACAAGAGAACACACAAAGAAAACACACAGAGACAGCACACAGAGAGACAAGAGAACACACAAAGACAAAACACAGAGACAACACACAGAGAGACAAGAGAACACACAAAGAAAACACACAGAGACAGCACACAGAGAGAACAAGAGAACACACAAAGACAACACACAGAGACAACACACAGAGACAACACAAAGAGACAACACACAGAAAGACAAGAGAACACACAAAGACAACACACAGAGACAACACACAAAGAGACAAGAGAACACACAAAGACAACGCACAGAGATGACACACAGAGATGACACACAGAGAGAAATATAACAGTGGCAAAGACAATGGGACGAGCAGAGATATTGAGCAGCTATTGCAAATATGCAGGAATTTAAAGGATGTCAAAGTCACATTTATCTGAATACCCAGAGCTTTGAACACTGAGGCAGGAGGGTGGCTGCAAGTTTGAGGCCAACCTGATCTATAGAGCAGGTTCCAAGTTCCAAGCCAACCAAGGAAGTCCACATACGTACCTGCGAACATTTGAAACTAATTTGAAATTTAAAAGTACTAAAAGACTAGAGAGGCACATATTGTGCACAATATATAAGAGAACTCTGTGTGTGTGTGTGTGTGTGTGTATGTGTGTGTGTGTGTGCAAATCAACACACCTTGGAGAAACAAGGCGAGCTGTTTTTAGTCTGTTGCTATTATAAATGGGTACAGATTGGGCCAACTCAAAACAGTGCAAATGTCTCACACCCGTTTGTAAAAAGTTTTAAATTAAAAAATATCCTTAATATAGGGCCCGAGGAGATGGCCTACAGTAAAGAACACTTGTTGCTCATGCAGAGGAGCAGGGTTTAACCCTAAGCACTGACACAGGAATTCACAACGGACTGTTACTCCAGTTCCAGGGGATCCAGTACCCTCTCCTGCCCGACACAAGCACTTGATATACACCTGGAGCATGGGCGTGCAGGCAGGTGCTCGCTCTCTCTCTCTCTCTCTCTCTCTCTCTCTCTCTCTCTCTCTCTCTCTCTCTCT
>BDUI01000131.1:157569-178460 GCA_002335545.1 Apodemus speciosus
ACCACCAGGTGAGCAACTGCGAACCAGATTTAGACAGAATGGTCAAGGTTGACTGCGCACGGAGGCTTCCATGTGCCTCACTCAGCAGGTTTAGGTATGACCCCTGCAGAGCCTGGACTCTGGACCACACTGGCATTCTCTGAGCTCAGTGACCATTCCGCACACCGAATTCATCTGCGCAATTGTGCTTAGCTGTCCCYGGATTAACTCCATGTTTGCATGAAGATCAAAATGCTTACTTTTTAAAAGTTTGGTTATCTTCGATGTCTGTCTTATCTGGGATGGCATTCCTGCTTGGAATTTCCTGGGCTTTTCTTTCAAATGGAGAATATAAGGGCAGGGCTGTTGGACTGGGGTGCCTTTGCTCTTCTTCTTCTTCTTCTTCTTCATCATCATCATCATCTTCTTCTTCTTCTTCTTCCCCCCTTCCCCTCCCCCTCCCCCTCCTCCTCCTCCTTCTTTCCTTCTCCTTCCTCTCTCTCTCACACACACACACACACACACACACATCTGTTCTATAATTTCCTTAATTTATTTTATTTTTGGAGCTGCTAACATAATTCACGGGGCAATGTTTGCGATATAATGAGAAGTTGAAGGTGCAGCAGATAGAAGACCTCAAGGATGTGTCTGACTGACACTCCTCTGCTCTGGAAGTCACGGTATTCTTTGCCAACTGTGGCTGTGGTGGTCTTGAACAGGATTAGGGACTGCAAATACCTCTAACAGTGGCTCACCATTCCTTCTGTGGTTGAGATTGACAGTCCTCATCTAGGACAACTGTCACCATTCCTCTCTCTCTCTCTCTCTCTCTCTCTCTCTCTCTCTCTCTCTCTCTCTCTCTCTCTTGTTAGGCATGGTAGCCCTTTCTGCAGTTTCTATCATCATCTGCTACCACAGCAACCAATTCCAGACCACCATGTCACCTTTGACCATGGCCTTCAGGTCCACAACCACAGCTTCCTCTACTGCTACAAACAGGACATGCCCCATAATTGGTGACATCACATTCACATACCCTGTGGTGATCCCATCTCATTGTGCTGCTGTTACGGCTTGAGTGTGAGATTCACTGTCTTGCCGGTGAGCCTGTCTTAGGAAGTGGACCCCTCAGGGACAGGTCCTATGGGTCATAAGCCTGACACTCACACTTCCCGCCTACTCTCCCCCTCGCCTTCCTCATTCGCAGAGACTCAAGCAATCCCAGCCTCATACACCCTGCCCCCAAGAACTCCACCATGCCTTCCCCACTGTGATGGATTTACTCCGTCTAACCACTAGCTGAGACAAGACACCCCTTGGGTTGCCTTTTGTCAGGTATTTGGTTACAGTGGCAAGAAAAGTAAGTGAGGTATTGTTTTCAGTGTGTTGCTGAATAAAACAAGCCAGCCAGCAAAACATGGAGCCGGTGTTCATTCCAGAGTGTTTAGTGCATCAGTAGACCTTATTTTCTGCAAAGTGTCCATTCTAGTGAGATGAATTGCAAGGGGCTGAACTTACAGGCTCCTGCTGTTTGTGCTTGGCCATTTCAATGCATCACAAGTGACTGTATACATGGAAACACTCAATTAGTCTTGTTTTGCCTCGTGATGAATACAGCTTTATCTAGAAATAACAAAAAATGCTACACAGTCTCTCTGATAGTAATAGAAGAGGCAACATGTTCTGAGCGTGTATTCTCAACATTTGTAAGATTGTTATCATTCAAGGACTGTGAATCCAGCCAATTACCTATAGGGGACCCTCTAATGGGAACTATTGGCAGGAGAAGAGCCTTCTTATATGTTGTCCTTTGACCTCTAACTGATCCTTGCTGTGCTGACCACAGATGGGTGCATTCCAATAAGTAGATAGCAAGAAAGGATATCCAGACTCCAGTGGATAAAGTGTTGTTCAAATGTAATGATCCAAGATGAAGCCTCCAGATCCTACGTGAATATTGGGGGTGGTGACCTCCCCATCATTCCAGTACAGGGAAGGAGGAGACTAGGGGGTCCCTGGAGCAAGCAGGCAGGCTAGATTAGCCTAGTCTGTGAAGAGAGACGCTGCCTCAAGGAATAAGGCAGAGAGCAGACTCCTGATATCAGCCTTGGGCTTCCACATGCATCCTCACACGTGTCCACACATGCTAACCTGCACACAT
This sequence comes from Apodemus speciosus, assembly GCA_002335545.1. Classification (NCBI taxonomy): domain Eukaryota; kingdom Metazoa; phylum Chordata; class Mammalia; order Rodentia; family Muridae; genus Apodemus; species Apodemus speciosus. The sequence goes on from BDUI01000131.1 coordinate 159,713, forward strand.
ACAACAAACACACGGTAAATAAGCACGTGTAAAACAAAGTTTCAAATGGTTAAGTGCAGTACAAGTAACGTGTCATGACAGAAACTTGCCGTACTTAATCTACTCTTCCGCAGTATTCTCCAAGAATACAATTCGCACCGAGGTGGGGCGGGAAGGATTCTGAAAAGTATTTAATTTTATGGAGAGAGACATGGGTCTGACACTTACAACAGAGACCGAGGAAGACTTAAATTTCATCCCGACACTCACGCATGGGGGCACGGTGGCCTTCAGTGACTCTTGGATAGGAAAATGGGAGGTGTGGCCCTTGGTCCTAGAGAGCCTGCCTGGTGTACATGGGGGAAAACATGCAGGGTTAAAAAACAAAGCACTTGTATTTACCATCATTTTTGCAATTTGCAAGTTAATTTCATAAAGATTATAAAATGTTACGAAGATACACTTTAAATCCACCTATAACTAACATGTTTCCATATATATATTTTTTACTACATCCTTTTGGATTTGAGTCTGACGCTAGTTCCTGATCAGTAACAGAAGGAAGCCGATGGGTATTGGGAAGGAAATGCTCTTTCCACCTCCTTCCTTCCGAAAGCCCAGGCGTTCCTGTCATTAGAGCTGATGCTAAGACTTGAAATTGTTTTTACCGAGTTATTGATGACTGTATCTAAGCAGAGTCCAAGTCAAATTATAGTGTATAACAGAAGCAAGGGCTTCCTTCGAGCTTACATTACTGTGCTGTGAGAGCCAGCCAGGCCCATTACCAAGCTGCCATGAATATTGTGTCCAGACTATAAGTCATCTCGATTTTAACCAAATTAAGTCTCTACGGCATGACTCAGACTGGGAGCTTTGTCCACCCAGCCTTGTAACCACAGCCGTTGGATGGTCCTAAGAGGAGCTAAAGTGCGTGATTGCACACAGTGGGCACACAACAAAGATTTTTTTTTTAAGCTATAGATTTACCGGGTCAGGCTATAAACCTTTCTTATAAGTGAACTGGCAGAGGAAGAGTTGCCAAGTCTATACAGTTTTTATCAGACCAGATGCATGAAACGATGTCTCAGAGGAGACTGTGGGACTCACAATAGCCAAGATATTAATAAGCTATCATACATCCTCTCTGAGAACAACACATGCTCTTCTTCTATGTCGCTGGCCAAATGCCCTTGTAGGAGAAATATTAACAAAGATAAGTATGCTAAAATCTGGTTTTATTAACCAGGGTTACTTTAAGACCACTTACAAGTAGACAATGGATAAAGATTTTTTTTAAAAAAAGAAATAATGTTACTTGAATTCCGTCATTATACACTAAACAGTTCTTTCCTCCCTCTCTTGCTATATAGCCCAGGCTGGCCCAAAACTTATTTTGTAGCACAGGCTATCCGCAAATTCATGATCCTCCTGCTTCATCCTCTCCAGTACTCAAATTGCAGACCTGTATCAACATGGTCAGTAAAGTAAATATGCAACTCTATAGAAATAAATGATACAATCTTGAACTCCAACAATGAGCTGTACTGTCTAGAAACGTCTGAATTTCACCCAACGAGAAGAATACTAGTACTTGTTCACTCTACAAGACATTGTAGAGGACAAGGGTCTACAAGACAATGATACTCTTTGAGCCGTGTACAGTTGAAGGAAGGACTATGTATCCTGAATGATTAAGAATACTCAGACGTGCTGCACAGAGACAATCCCTGCTTTAATTCCTCTGTACTTAGATGATGATGATCAAGGAATTCAGAAAAGTGGATTTACAGAAAAGAATAAACAGGGTTGAGGAGATGCTCAGTGGGTGAAATTTATGTCTTCCTCAGTCTCCGCCGCATGACTCAGATTGAGAGCTTGTCAACCCAGCCGTGTAACCACAGCCTCGGGATGGCCCCAAGAGGAGCTAAGGTGCGTGCCTTGCACACAGTGTGGTGGAAACGGGAGGACCTGTGTTCTGATCAACACCAACCGTGGAAAAAAGCATGACCCTGGGTGTCCTCTGGCAAGGTAGCCATGCTGAAATAGTGATCATCCGGTTCAGTGAGGCCCCCTCTCAAAACAGAGTAGAAGGCAGTAAATGAGGACACCAGACAGTAACCTCTGGCACCCACACATCTGTGCACAGGATGGGCAGCCCCCACAAACATATTAATATTTTTAAAAGCAGAAAAGAAGATAGAGAAGGCAACTCAGGTTTTTTTTTTCTATATAAAATCACAGGAAAGGGACATTTTAGAAGTCTTTTCCAGGCGAGATTCTAAAATAAAATCTATTCTCTCTATCTGGGACAGTTTTAAAGGGTTAGAGTAAGACTACCCAAACACATTTTGAATTATTGGAAATTTTAAAAATTGTTGCAGGATTTGTGTTTGTGTTAACAATTACATTTGTCTACAAAGAGTTATTCTGTTCAGCAAAATCATCAAGCTAAATGAAGGCCAAGATTACCTGTACATCTATGATTAAAGACATGTACACACAGTTTTTCAATTAAATGCACATAAACTTACAAGCACAAATGACTCAAGTTTAAGGAGTAGTTGGATCAACAAACAATTTAACTCTGGAACAAAGAGGGAGCTATTCCTCCTAACATTTCTGTTTTGTTCAGCATATAAACACTTACTCTGGTTTGAAATACAATGAGAGAAATGTAAAATTCTTGAAACCATTGAGAAGGGCTTGGTCAGAAAGAATGGATCATCCTTGGAAAAATACCGTTTCTTTGCAGGACGTTTTTGTTTAAGTCCTAGGTGGACTGGGATCCTGCTGTAAACCAACAGCTACGGAGAACCCCGAAGAGGTTTTATCCACGCGGTTCCCCTTCCAATCTTTTCGTGTTCGTCGTGTTCGTGGTTACTCCAGTCTACAGCGTGCTCTCAGGTGTCCATACAGTTCCCGTCAGGCAGGGCTCCAACACCGCTGAGATGCTTCTGTGAAAGCCATGAAGGAGTTAATACAAAGCAAGAGAATTAAAGTTGAGCAGTAAAAGCAATAGTGTTTTACTTCTATCTCATTTGGGACCTCCTAAGGGAAGAAACTAGTGAGCTATGCAGACTTGAGGGGAAATAAAAAAAGAAATTGTCCCAATGCTGTTCAGTAATCAATTGGAAATTAAAAAAATCAGGCGGTATCAGGCAATAAAATATGGAATTAGGATAGAGCGCCTGCCTGGGGGTATATCCTGTAGAAAAGGTTATTTTTCATGATTTATACGGGTATTGCAAGAAGCTTGGGAATGCCACGGGAGAAATGAAGACTTCAGAAAGCTTTACATTGTTCTGCGAACGCTTCCATAATGCTTGTTTATGTTTTAAGGTGGGGGCTGGGGAGGGATTGTACATCGAGGTGGAACGGTTATTGACCAGATTGATCATGGGAACAAATCTGCTGGTGGTAACCTTGTTTAATGATATGTTGCCGGGCTCAGCACCTTGCTGAGGCTGTGATTCTTCACCGGCTGGGGCCCGCATGATGGATCGCGGTGGGAAGCTGATGGGGCCATCACTCACCGCCTCTGCGACACCTGCAGCTCCCTGACACCCGTCCCTGCTGAGCAGAGCAGCCGGGCTGCAGGGGCCCAAAGGGACACAGCCGCTAGTGCCCCTCAGAGGGGCACACCCGGGGCTCTTACCCTGCACCTTCCTTTGGAGGGCATTGCTTTTAAGTGCATGTTCAAGATTCCCCTCACCCCCCTCTCCACAGCTTAGATTTCTCTATATTCTTTCTCAAGTGACAGCATCTTGGCTTTTATTTCACTGTGGCTAAACTGGACTGATTTTAATATAAAAGCCCAGAGATTCAGAATCCATAACTATTTTCCAGCAGATCATAAAGTTATACCTGATCTTTTTTTTTTTCTATTTTTAATAATCAAATTAGTGGCTTGGTTTGCAGAAAATCTGTTACGTGCATTGATGTTACTAATCACCCTAGGTCAGGAGGGAGCTTGGGAAGAGCCAGATCTGAGCCCTTTATCTCTGTAACAAGCACCTCATACATTATAGCAAAAAGAAGTACAAAGCTACATCATTGGGTTGAGAAAGAACAAAAGTATGAGATCGGGTAGTGATACTGCGTGGCCGTCCCATCAACTGGCCTGTTATAGCCAGCCCCGTCACCTATTCTGTTACATCTAAACTTGCCTGCTTATCAGCTATGGCCCCAGACACCGAACCGTTCAGGAGCCCTCTAACATAGTTGTTTTGGAAGAGAGGCGTCATTGTATTCGTTAGCTGTGCTAATTCTTAACTGTGTGCTCGGTTTGAACCTGCAGTAGGTCTTTATTGAAATGTAAGGTGAAAGTGTGCTCTTTCCCAGCAGCAAAAGTCTTACTGGATATGCACAGAGACTGCTGGGGAATGAGCCCATTATGAACCCAGGGGTCTTGATCAAGCTGTTGGTGCTTCAAGAAAGGAAGACAAGAGAGGAATCTGGGTATTTGGTTAATTACTGAGCTGTACAATGGGGTCTTTCCTCATGCTGATTCAAAGACTACTTGTTTTCTAAGCCAAATAATTTTACTGTATGTGTTTAGCCATTTCCCGCCATCTGTAACAAAGAGCCCACCTATGGTCTTGAAATCAGTGTTCATTTCAGGTAAAGTGAGATGCTGCCAAACTTTTTCCAAATTTTATTATTTGTTTTTAAAGCAGCCATTCCATGTGTAGCAAGGTTGAGGGTTTTCTATGGATACCGTAGTTCCAGAGTCTCCTGGTTTTCCTCTTGGCCCAAGCCACTGCCCCTGAAGAGAGCTCTCAGGTAGTGGTTCTGCAGCTGTGTTTTGCCAGCTTCCTGATAGGGCTTGCTCCATTAGAACTGGCTTTCTCCTGAACATAAGAGCTACGTGGTCTCCTCCACAAACAGAACACACACACACACACACACACACACACACACACACACACACACACACACACAACTCTTAAAAGTTCTCTACACAGATCTTTACCAACTCTCTCTCCAGCCATCCATCTAATGATCATCTATTAGCAGATCCGAGTTACCAATACCTAGTGGTCCTATGCTTGCCTAGCCTTGTCTGAGAAACTAAAGCATCGCAGGTCATTTCTGACAAATCACCAGTACAAACCAGACCGTTTTCTCCAGGATTTTGTTGTCCTACATTGATAATCCAGGGTAAGACCAAATAAATACTGAGAGAGAAAGAGAGAAAGAGAGAGAGGGAGAGAGAGAGGGGGGGGAGAGAGAGAGAGAGGGAGAGGAAGAGGAGGAGGAAGAGGGAGAGAGAGAGAGGGAGAGGGAGAGGGAGAGGGAGAGNAGAGGGAGAGGGAGAGAGAGAGAGAGAGAGAGAGAGAGAGAGAGAGAGAGAGAGAGAGAGCAGCTTGTGGAGCAAGCAGGATGCTTCAGCAGCTAAAGCTGTTTGCACTACAGGCCTGGTTACCTCAGTTTGATCCTGTGAACCCATATAATGGTAGAAGGTAGCAAATGATTCCAGAAAGTTGTTCCCTGACTCCACATGTGCGCCCTGGTACGCCTACTCCGGTGCAAATACACATGTGTGCCCTAAAAGAGAGAGAGGGAAAGAGAGAAAGAGATAGACAGGCTGAGGATATGTCCTCAAAAAGTATGGCTAGTGTTTCTTCTGTCCTTAGAGACACAGAGATGGTGGTTAAGTCCAACCAACAATTATTGCATGAACATGTAGCTACGAAACACTCTCGTGCCTTATGCAGTCAAAGTGAGTACAGGAAATTGGGCATCGATTGGGCTTTAAAGACTAACTACTAGGTAGATTACACAGCCAATGAGTTTAAGTCCAACAGATTCCTCATCTCCTTAAGTTTTTACTGCTTCAGATGTAGCACCAGCAACCTCTCTAGTCAAAACCTCCCTAAAACAGTCATCAGTTAAAGAAGAAGACACGGTTCCAAGAAAGTGTGGCCCTGCTTGCTGTAGCTTCTCTACCTTTGTCAATGCAGATGAAACAGCTGTGGCCTGGTGACCGTATAGATCCCTAGTCCTGTGAGTGCGGGCCAGCGTCCCCTAGATGAGCGTTGCTGATGCTATCTTCCCACAGTCCACCCTTACAGCAGCACAGTTCTGAATGGGCCTCACCAGGTCTCCTTCGGGAAAGTGGGATGCTTGCTCATGGTTTTGTTTGTTTCAGCTTTAACCCCAAGCCAGGATATGACCGAGACAGCAAAGTTCCATCTGTACAATTGCAAAATTAAGTCTCTGCCTAAACACACCCGATTTTGTTTCCGTGGTCTGTAAGGGTAGCAGCTCCAATAATTTTTGTAGGTTCTTTTCAGCTAAAGGAGCAGCAATGGTACTTCATGTAGGTTCACCTGTTGGGCTGAATGGTCACCTGAGCTCTCCTTGCCTTTGTGTCTTTTGCCTTTTTCTCAGAGAGATGCCCAAGTTCTCTCTATTCTATGTTCTTGCTATTACTACATATATTGCTGCCATTGGAGAGCTACCCAGATACATGCGCACACATGCACATAGACACACGATTATCACTAGTAATAAGTCAGTGTGCGAGTCTACTTTAATAAGTTCTATGTACATGGCATTTTTTAATGAGGACATTCTAGCTGAAGACCCATGCCAGCACTCAGGGAACATCTCAGAGGATGTGGGCAAGGGCTGTGCTATGTCTTCTGGGATCTAACGTGGACATGTGAACCCATAATTGTTAGAGTTGCCTTCATGGATTTAATGGGTTACTTTATATAAAGAAGAAAGAAAGAAATAGAGAGAATACCAAGTTGGGAGGTAGAGGTAGAAGGAGCAGGGAGACCCAGACAAGTGGGAGGAGAAAAATCGGGAGTAGCTATCTAATTACTACTAATTACTACAATGGTAGCTATCATTGCATATGTGTATGGAATTCTTAAAAAAAAATTAAGGTTGTAAGACACTAAACAACAACAACAAAAACCCATTCCCAGTTACAAACAGGCCACCTATGTCACATTCCCTTCCCTCAAGGCCCACGGAACACTGAGGAGGAAGAAGAAGAAAGATTGCCAGAGCCAGAGTTTATGGAGGATTGGAGCAGAACATGACAGGACACAGCACCTGCGAACTCTAGCACAAAAGCATGCACAAGACCACTGTCAGCATTCTCAGAGGGGCGAGGGACTCCCCAGCCTCCATCCCTAGCTGAGGCGTTACTGACAGTTAATAGTGTCCAGCGGAGAGAGAATTTTCTTTAGGAGTGTGGCAATCTGCTAAGCTCAGTGGATGGCTACAGAGGAGCAAAAACTGGACTGAGCAGGTTATGTTTTTTAAAAAGTGAAGATATGAAGTTGGAAGGGGAAAGGTGTCCTTGGATGTGAGCAGAATTGGGAGAGAAATAAAGGAGTGCCAAATGTGACCATGTGCATGTACGAGAGTCTCAAATATTATTAGAGTTAACTCTACTGAGGTCTACTGGAAGGAAAGAGAGAATGTGGAAGGAGAGACTCCTGTCTTCCGAAGGAGAGCTCCATGGGTGAGGCTGTCCTCTCCTTAGGAACCTGTCCCATTGTCTCCCTGGAGTCACTCGGAGAAACAGTGGATGAGTCTCGTGCTGCTTTGAACCCGAGAATGCTAGACATGACAGTCAGTGTCTGCCACCCTCCAAAAGTGTAACCCAGCAAGTGAGACGGCATTACTCCGCCTTGGTTGAGAACATAATTTAAATCTCAGCTTTTTAAACTCCCTTACACTGCTTCTCTTTCTTTCCTTCCCCTCTTGTATCATGACACTGCTCTTGTGTGGACATGTCTTATGAACGTGCACACTTTTATTTGGAAGACAGAAGGGGATGGATGCTTTTATTGAACAGGCAATATCACCAGTTACTGAAAAATCAGCTCTGTCCACTTTTGGTAATTGTGGCCAAAGGCTGCAGAGACAAGAAAATATTTGTTCTGCTTTAGCACCTAGTGGCCACACTAGCAGCTTCAGATCTACTCTTAGCATAATATATTTGGGGAAATACATGCCAAAGAGATTAGCTAGCTCCTGTATGATATCTTATTTGCCCTCTCAGTCAATTTTGAATCCTGCATCAATATTTATTTATGGTACTAGGAGTCTGAATCCAGGTTGTTGAGCGTGCTGGGCAAGCACTCTTCCACTGAGCTACGCTACAACCTACATCAATATTTAGATAAAATTCTGACTACCTAGCGTGGAGCAGACAGGCGTGTATTTACACCTAGTGCCAATAAAATTTTCTTTCGACATCTCAGGAAGTTTCCGTTTCACTTAACTGGCAATGGGTTTGGGTTATTTTGGAGCTGTGAGTGTGGTTCAGTGTAAACTAGAACTGCACTGGCTTTCAAGAAAAGGCAAGTCCTGCACTGTAGGCACACAGATTCTCCTTTGATCACAAACACCGTGGTGGTTTGGTCGTTCTGAAGGCTATTTTCATCTGAAGATAAATCAAATGCTGGAGAAATATTCTGTATCGTGAACACTTCACAACTACTGCTCTTGCTTGATGGTTAACATAAAGCAAAACAGACAGAGTTAACTAAGAATCCAGGGCAGCAGAACTCTAATTGCAATAAGGTGGTGTGTGCTTTAACACTGTGTCTTTGTGACACATCAGTCTCCTAACAGATAAAATAATTCAGAACCATTATTAAAGTCTTGCTTTTTTGTTTAAAAAAAGAGATGAAAATAAAGCTATTACATTGATGTTTAAAAAATGCAGTGCTGGACAGTGTTTGAGCTTGCACACAACATGTCCACAGTTGTGCTGGTGTAGACGCTTGTGTGCTTGCTTCCGTGTGCAGCAATCTCCAAGAACTTCCTAAGATAAAACTGAGGGCTGACTGAGAAACATCTGTATTACTCTATTCTTTGTCATTTTAATCTTGTTTCTAAAATGAGACATTTTCTATATAATTACCATTAGTATATATTTAGTGCATCTTTATAAATGTTTCTTATGTACACCTTTACCCCAAATGAAGGATGATATCAGCCGTCAGATTTTTTTTTTTAACTGTTGAGCTTGCCAGATTGTCTCAATCACAGGGAAACTTTGTAAAAAGAAAAAAAAAAAAAAAAAAACGTTCTAAATGTGGTTCCTTTTCTAGAGAGAGATTTATGAGCTACAGTGCTTGACCCTGATTTTATTTGGATATAATTTGTCAGTTTTTTTAAAAATGAACATTTTGGGATCACAATTTGTTAGCAAAAAATTTTCAGCCAAACAATGTTGTTAGCTGCAGTTACAAAATGAGATACATTGATATAGAAGAACGTTCTGCTGTCAAAAGTGGAACATTTAAAAAGTCACTTAATTCCCCAGTTCTATCATTTTAAACAATCGATCAGACTGTATATATATATATATATATATATATATATATATATATATATATACCCACAAGAACAATACTAAAGCTTTGCAGTGGGTGCCTGAACATCTGTGGGCATCATTGAAAGCCACTTAATAATCCCATTGAAATAAGTTTTACATTTTAAAATCTGAGATCTCCTTATGCAAATCATTTTGCCTTTAGCCATTTCAAAAAGAAATGAAGGACCTGGAGGACTTCACAGTTTTGCATAACAGGAGTGTGATGGTTGTCAGCCTTGATCTTACATTAATTAAGTTAAGATCTTGGCTGATCACAGCGAAAAGAAAACACAGAAAAACCCTCACCCCAGCTAAAGGGAGGGATAGCCACATGTAAGATGATAAAGATTCTGCTTTTGTCTTGCATTTTTATGCAAGGCTGAAACTGGATGTTAGTCAAAGATTCTGTTTATTACTGAGTGGAATATAATACCATAATTCATCTTCTAGTGATTTAATTCATAACATTAACTCCTCTGTTTAGTCTTCTGATATGGCTATCAAGTTCAAGTGACCATCTGGGAGTAAGACATTTATTTTTCTGTTTATACACTAGGATTTAACAAAAACCAGTAATTACTAACACAATAATAAGACACATGACTGTAGGTGTGTTCTGTGACACGCCAGGCTACATGAAACAGGTCTATTGTGTTATGATTACCCCTTTTTGTTTCCCCCCAGCATGAAGTTTATTCTAAGATCAACCTTAAAGCTATACCTCGATTTTAGGGAATATGACCTTTCTATTATAGACGAAGAAGTAAAACTTAAAACTCACTAAACAGCCAATCTCCACAAAGAATTTGCTTTTCCCTACAGGTAGCACGAAATGGAACCCAAATGACAGGACCCCATCTGAGCCTCCCCGGCTGGCGCCCCCACTCTGCACAAACCCACTCTATCAATCATGGCGGGATAATGCATAGTGGCTGCACCTGTGACAGGACATGATTGAGTGCTGAACACAGGGCCTGCCTCGCCTGTCGCTTTGTGCATTTGTATTTCTCTGGGCTGGTTTGAGAATTTTCAGAACTTGGACACGGGAGGGGGCAAAGAGGGATTTTAAAAGAGAAATAATAATGTATTTTCATTACCAAGACATAATACAAAAGAGAAATTAGGCAGTAAGATGCCCTGGCCACTCAGGTGTGCGAGAGCATCCACGCAGCAAGACCGGGTGTTATTAAAGCTGTAATTTAGTTTAGATAAGTAGAAGATGCTGGCGTGGCCGATCTTCGGGAAATGTCTCACTCACCCAGCCACAATACATTTGTTCTTTTATGATCTCATGAAAGAAAAAAAGAACAAAAGGTCGGAGGGCCAGCTTTTGTCCAAGAAGACTATGAAATCTAAATTTAAGAAAGAAAAAGAAAATCCATATACATTTATTTTTAATTCCTGTTGGTCTTTTCCCAAACCTTTGATTTAATATGACAGACTGGATGATTAAATGGTTTAACTTATTGCCATGATCTGCTTTTGAAGAAGTTGCAATTGTAACATGGACAGTTTAAATAATTTTCTGCTAATTCAACCATTCACTGAAATATTTATGGCAAAAATACAATGTGACATGTCTTTTCGACAGCAATCAATATTTTCTTTGATTTGGTCATTTGGCATAGAACTCTGCTTTCTATTGCAAAAGAGTAAAAAAATCATAGCGGATTTTATTGTGTATGTGGTTTATATATTTTGAGCTTAGGTTTCAAAGATGACTAATTTAAAAAAATGCTAACATTAGCGGTTTGAACATTTGGGATCAAACCAAAATAAAACAGGAAACACAGTGGCTCATCACCGAGATGGGGGTGGGGTGGGGAGTACAATAATAAAATATCTAAATCTCACTTTCTTGGGTTAGGATTTGCATTTTTTTTTCTTTGAACTGTCCGCGGCTTCACAGAGGAATTTCAGACATGCTCAGGGAAAGAGAACGAGTGGGAGAGACTGCGGCTGCCTTTTTATTTTTCCTGGGCAGTATCATTTCTTTTTACCATCCTTCAATGTAAACAAATAAAAACAGGCAAGAAAAGATGAGTCCTGCCGCTTGCTGCCGTTTGGCTTGTTCTTAGGCAGTCGGGTTCGGGGTAATGTGTATGCAAACAGGCTTCTCCGGGTTTTTTTTTTTTTTTTTTTTTTTTTCATTTTTTGCCTGCGGAAGACCCACGCTCCTCACGCTTTTGTTGACTGATCTCCAACAAAGTTGGGTGGTTCTGCAGAGATCAAGGCAGCTGATGAAGAAGTGGGAGGGGGCGCTGGCCCTGGGCGCTCACGGATCCATCATGGCCAAGAGGCTGGCGGCTTGGCAGTGGACTAGCCAGCTGCCGGCCAGTCTGTGCTTAGACAACAGTTCTTCAGCTCAGAGCTGCGGTGCCCGCATGTGCGCGACTCTCCGCCAAAAGCATCTTGGCTCACCAAGGGGCTACCCCGCTGATCACTAGCGGTTTGGGGTGGGTGTCTGGTGGCAGAAATAGGGGAGCCCAGTGGGGCCCGGTTGACAGGAGCCTGGATGTTCCTGCCGGGTCCTGGGTGCCCAAGGTCGCTCGCTGCCTGTCCAGTTGTTTTCGCTGGATGACCTAGAGCGCGCATCACAGGACTGCCACTTCCACCCAAGGCGCGAAGTTCCCGCCTGCCCGAAGTCGAGGAACCCTTGCCGGCGGGGCCCGGGGGTGCCAGGACGCACCCGGGTGAGCGGGAGCACGGCCAGGGCCCGGGTCGCTCAGAAGCGTCCTGACCGGGCTCAGCACCTCGTCTTCCCGCGTCCCTCCTCTGCACCCCACGTCCTGTTCACGGACAAGAGACCTTTTCTTGCAGAATTAAAACACCAATCACTCAGCCCAGGAAAATCTTTACTTTGCGGAGCTAACCAGCTAGGAAGGAAGGCCAGAAAAAACAAAAGGCTTAACCAGAATGAAGCCACCTCTCCCCAGGCGGTGAACTTGGCCGTGGGGGCGTGAGGCTGCACCCGCGGCAGGCGAGGGGGAGGTGGGCCTGGGAAGAAGAAAGGCAACATCTGGGGATTGGACCATATGCCCAAGCTTTGTCTCGTCCTTCTAAGTTCCAGTGCCCTTGAAGTGATTTTGTAGGCGGCCCACGGGTGACAGGGAGGGTGCTTAGCCGGGGAGGGGACGTGGGGGCGGGGGGGCGGCGAGCAGTCGAGGAGGAGGCCGGGAGCAAAGTGACCCTGCAGCCCCGAAAGACATCAGCGTCGAGGAGGTGCTCTGCCAGAGATGGGGAAACCAGCCCGGCTTTGGGGGAGTGCAGGGGAAGCCGCTGCAGCAGGGACCACAGAGAGAAGGCCTGGTGAAAAGCAGGACGACAGTGGAAGGCAGGATACGCGGGGAGAGGCATGGAGAACTGTAGCCCAAGTGTAAGGAAGGGCGCGGCCACCTCCTTCTAGAAAAGAAACTCCCCCATTCCCGTTTCTTTCTTTTTTTGCCCGCCAACCGCTGAACTGATTAGACTGTAATTAAGGCCATAAAGCCCTTAGATTATACACCTGTTTATTCACTAAAGTCGGGGTCTCATCAAGCAAATTAGCTGTTTCCAGGCTACACATTGGGCCTGAGCTTGCCTGATTAATGAAGTTTATTGGGAGCTGTTAAAGGCATTAACTGAAGAAAATCTCAGCAATTCGTCATATTTAAGGGATGGAAATTAAATCTTGCTATGCAAATGAGAAAAAATTTAAACCATCTTTAGGGGTGACTATCCACATATTATTTTTTTTAAATTCTGTTCAAGAGATGGGCATTAAAATGAAACATATTGGACTGGAAAGTTATTAAAATGTGGTAGATGTGAGGAAGAAAATACACAAGTCCCAAAGCATGCTTAGAGTGCATTGAAACAATATTTTGTTGACAGAGTGCAAAGAAACCATTTTTAACACACAGTGTAGTCACCAAAAAGCACCCGGTTTTAAAGTGATTGTTTGCAGGTGCAGAAGGTGATTTTGAAGTTGTCCTTGAAAGGGTTCAGTGTCTGATCTCTCTCTCTCTCTCTCTCTCTCTCTCTCTCTCTCTCTCTCTCTCTCTCTGTGTGTGTGTGTGTGTGTGTGTGTGTGTGTGTGTGTGTGTGTGGAGAGAGAGAGAGGTGGTAGATGTTTTAAGTAAGGAATAAATGTCACAGCGCTATAGTTAACACCCCTAAATAAATTAGTATTCTTGTAAACTGACTATGAAAATGTTTCTGGGCCAGGATTRATAACTTAGCCATTTTGATTCTTTGGTCAGGTGCAAAAAAGTTGAGAAAATAAAGAAGAGAATGAGACATTTCAGCCACAGAAGGGGACTGGAAGGCAGGAAGAAGCCAACCGAGAATTGGGAGAGTGCATATTTATCCCAGGTACTACCTGCTGAAATCATTGCCCCACACATTCATTAATGATTCACATATAGGAATAATGGGAGCCTAGATCTCAGGACCTTGGTAATTCCTGGCAAGAGAAAATTTTTTTTCCTATGAGTCTAACATGTATCTGTGTGCAGACGCCTTCTGTTTCAAGCATCAAATGAAAATAAGCCCGTGTAATGAAAGATATATTTTTCATTACTCAATGGTAAGCTTATTGTCATGCAAAACTTGCAAGATGTAGCTGTGACTTGTTCTTGCCTCCTAAAGATACCCTATGCATAGGTATGGCTTGAAATGTCTGTTTGGTTGGAAAATTATTCTGTTTGTTTAAGGACCTTTGTCCTTAAACAAATAAAATAATTTCAGATTTATAATTTCAGAAAGCGTGTAAAGTAGTGAAGTTTATTAGCTCTAACCTCTAAGTGTTAAAAGGTACAGACAGAGCTAATAGAAAAGGGATGATTTCTAAGAAACTGATCTTATCGTATCATCTCCTGGTATCTTCAGATTTTAAGTGTCTGACAAATTTTTATGGTGATCTTCACCAATGCTGTCATCCAAAATTGATTTTAGAGTTAATTCTTCCTTTTAAAGCTGTCAACCACAGAGATTTACTAATTTGTCTCATCTTAATGAAGTCACATTTGACTAAGAAAAAGAAAGAGCATGATTTGGGTTTTTTTTTAATATTTGAAATATTTCTAATGTGTGCATCTCTCCCCTTTGGCAGATATAATACAGCTAAGTGAAAACATAAGAAAATATAAATTCTAAGTCTACAGAATTCAGTGTCAGCATCCACAAGCATAGATAACCTTAAAATCAACTCTTCGTTCATCTCAAGGTTTAACAGATGTCTAAACTATTTACTGTATACTGAAAAATCCAGTGCAGTCTCAATTTGCGCCGAAAAAGACACTTTGTTTTTATGAACACAATATTTTATACTGACTCATAAAACAATTCCATTGTAACAAATGGCTATAAATGTTTATCTATTGTAAATAAAATTATCATTTAAAAATCAGTTTTGGTTAATAAGCACTGTCCTTTAGGCTGTTTATGATATGTTCAATATCAATATTCTAAATATTAATGAATCTATTCAGTAGTAAAACACGTGTAAATTTTATTCATTTTTGTACAAACAAATACATTTTAAAAAAGATTTCACCCATAGTTCTGAAGCATCTTGAGGAAACCAAACATCCTTCGCTTCGGTGTGCTCATTTCACAGGATTTTAGTGTCCTTTTAGTATTTCAGTTAAGCACATAGATGAAAGAAAAAAATAGGTCCATTTTCTGAGGATGACTTAAAATACATTCTACAATGAACACATTTCAAAATATTCTTTTGCGTTTCATTTTTAGAATATAAACATTTAAGTCATGTCATTATGATCTTAAAATACTTGTCTTCACAGCTGCCTAGCATTTCATTTAAAATCTGGGGTTTTTTTTGTACAAATATAATTTGCCTGTACAGCATATAGTCGCACAGGGCAGACTTCGGGGCTACTGACTGATGGCTCTCAGTTAGCATCATCTGTATTTCTGATCTCTAGACTCAGATGGATAAAGAAGGTCGGAATGGTCCCTGATGAAAGAAAACTTTTAAAACCATTTGGAAAAGTTAATGAATTAGATTTCCCAGCACTTGGAGATATTAGGATGGGGAGATCAAGACTCCCATCGGCCAGATCAAGTTGACAGGAAAGCTCAAAGTTTCTTCTTCCCTCCAGAGAGACACCCTCCCGGAGCTGGGCCTTGGGAAGTCAGGAATGACATATTAGCTTAATGAGTTACGTTTCATAAGCAGGAGCCTTCAGCAGGTACAGCTAAAGTTTCCTGTATTCATTTCATTCCTCTTTCAAAGGCATTCAAAAAACGCCTCTTGACAAAGTATCATTTTTTTTTTCCTTCAGAAAGTGTCTTTTTCTGCCATGGTCAAAATGATCAAGTTCATAACTAAGAACTGCTTTAAAAAAGAAAATCTTGGCAGCAATTGTAAGAAGAGCATAGGCAGAAGAGGTGAGGTGCAACTTTCTTTTTAAATAGCTGTTGAGTGATTTGTAAAGTAAAAGTTCTTTTTTGCCCTGAAAAAAAGAAAAAGCATTTTCCATCTTCCTGAGTGTCCAAAATACTAGGATAGAAAAACAAAACAAAAACCCCTCTCTTTAGGATCCACTTACATTGTATCTAGTCCTCCAAAAACTCAGAGTTTCTACTGAATGTTGACTATCTTCCACCCAGTAATGTGGTCTTCCATTTCAGAATGGCATATGGATTTTTTTTTTTAAGTAGCACTTTGTGTTGCATGTACCTTAAAGGCAAGAATGTCACGGTACGCAGCGAGCCTGCTCTATGCCACGCATTGGAAGGCTTCATGGTGGGAGCTCCAAACGTCAGAGCTTACGGTTCAGCCTTGTTTTTGCTATTTTACTGCTGTGGGAAATAGGTGGAAAGTGGTTATGGGAGATAATAGATTTGGAATGATTTTATTCTTAGCTGTGCAAATATTGCTCAAAATGGGATGCGTTTCATGATTTCATATTTTCAGGACAGCCCTTCAAGTCTCTTTGGAAAAGTAACAGGATTCTTATCCATTATATGACCTAGATTTTTCAAATGTTTGAAAAATCTGAAGTGGGGTCCCCCCCCCCGTAAGTCTACTTTGTAACAGCTAACTTGCCTTTCTGTAACTCTGATACTACCCGTGTATCATAAACAGGAGATGGATTGATCATTGTAACCAGCAAAGCCCCTGCATATCGAAGGATATCAAACCGACCTCAGAATTACAAAAGGTACCTTTGACAAGCATTCTAGTTTTTAGATGTTTCCTGTAGTGAGGATGGAGTCCCCGCTAGCAAGGGAAGGTTCAGTTTTATTTGCTTACCAAGACATACATACAGATTCTTTAAGAGGTCACGTGGAATATAGCTTAATTTTAAAAGAAAGATACTTTGTAGCTATAAAAGAAAAGCCAGCCACAAATACATCAATCAGAAAGAGCCCCAGAGCACACTAGGAAAGTTGTGTGGGACGAATGTGTATGAGATAAAAAGTCCTCGTTTACATCGTTATTCTATAAAACTCTAAAATGAATAATAACCAAATAGCTTCCCAAAGGGAATCAGAACCAACAAAGCTAGACTTAGCGAGTCCAGAATTTGACAGTTTTCAACTTGGAAGAATAACAAGAAATAAAGTTTTAGAAGTGCAGACGGGAAACGATCACAATTCTGTTCTGTTCACTCCCAGCCAGAGACGGTGGGTTTCCACGGGGTAGAGAGACAGGCCTAAACGCGGGGTCCCTGCAGAGCAGAGCCCTGTCTTCTTCGGGTTCCTTCCTTTTCAACTCAGTGTGACTGGTCGATAACTTCACAATTTACCATTATGAATAATACTAAAACATACTAAATTTGTGTGGCAAAGGCTTCATCTTTTTTAAAATTACCTTTTGAACGATTCAAACAGAAAATAGCCTTTGCTGGGTTTATCTTGCTCCAATGATATCCTTCAGGACCTTGTTGGATTTTTGCATAGAATCAGACTATTAAGAAAGTATGAAAATCTTAATGCACACAAAGGCTGTGCCACCAGACTGTCTCTAGCCTTTGTAAGAAGACATGTTTTAGGTTGTGTTTTTATCAATGCATTTCAGGAGTTGAAAAGAGAAGCAAAAGTCATAATTCTTTAAAGACATGTAAGAGAGACATACTAATTCACCATTCACAAACCTTATATGTAACTCAAAGAAAGGATAAATTGATATTTTAATAACATATATGCATTTGGAGCATAGCATATACAAAGCAACAGAATGATCTGATGTTTACTTTTTCCCAAATAAAATTGTGTTAAAGACTAAATTAAATGATGCTTATTTATCAAATGAGAACACTAGAAAATGTATAACTGTTGTAGATGTTAACGTGGAAACTACATCCGCGTGGCGGGTTTTATATCAAAAACACAATACTTGCCCACCTGGTTTTCATTTTGTAAGAATGAAAAAAAAAAAGCTGTATTTGATGTTCTTAGAATAAATGACCCATGTTTCCTTGGGGACATAAATGCATGCCAATTTAAAAAAAGGAAACAGTTACTGATGTATATCATAAATGTAAAAAAATCTTAAATATAAAACTCAAGTCAAGAAGAATAAACTGAAGCCAGAATGCTACAACAGAAACTGCACTTGCGTGCATAAAACAGCTTAAACGAATGGCTTTATTTTTATATTCAGAGTCAAAGTTCTCAAGTTGTGGGCCGGAACTGAGGAGAAATATTTCCAGAATAGCGAACATTTACAAATAAAAAGATAAAGGTATCTGCTGTGGCAGAAAGAAATTCAAATTAACAATGAAAGTCTGACATCTGGTGGCCAAGAGGAGAAGTGGCCCAAAAGAATGGGATTTCAAGGTGCTTTCGTAAAATAAAAGGTCAGATTAAAGCTCCGTGAACATTCTGTCTGTCTGTCTGCCTGCCTTTCTTGTCTTGTCTTTGCCATGTTACAGAGAGTTTGCTGGTCATACTCATCTCTTCCTAGCGATTTTACTTTGAGGAAGCTTTTGTGGTAATATTTCCTTAAAAAATTGTTTATATTCACGATATTTTTTAAGAGATTCAAAATTAGAGGAAATATTTTAAATGATAATGGAATGCAGTTAGAAATAGTTTCATGCTGACAAATTAACCCACCTGGAACGAATTTTATATTACACTCTTGGAAACAAAAATGAACCTTCCTCAAATCTTCCCAATAAGCAAATTTTAAAAATAAAAAACCTACCAAGAGATTTAAAATAGTTTTTGACAAAAAATAAATAAAAAATAAAGATAAGAGAAATATTTCAAGCCTTGAAGACAATCCTGATTCCTTATACATACTAAAAATAGTTTATAAAACAAAATTAATAATAAAAATTACCCTCTAGCCGGGCGTGGTGGCGCACACCTGTAATCCCCGCACTTGGGAGGCAGAGGCAGGCAGATTTCTGAGTTCGAGGCCAGCCTGGTCTACAGAGTGAGTTCCAGGACAGCCAGGGCTAC